>JADBJO010005919.1:125217-140217 GCA_016801955.1 Conus betulinus | reverse complement strand
CTCATTCTTATTCTTTTTGTCTGTCTGTCTGCCTGTCTGTCTGTCTGTCTGTCTGTCTGTCTCTCTCTCTCTCTCTCTCTCTCTCTCTCTCTCTCTCTCTCTCTCTCTCTCTCTCTCTCCTTTTCCTCCCTCTGTCTATCTCTGACTGTCTGTACGTCTGTGTGCGTGTCTGTCTCTATCTGTCTGCCTCTCTTCCCCCCCCCCCTCCCTCCGTCCGTCCGTCCGTCCGTCCGTCTGTCTGTCTGTATCTCTCTCTTTGACTCAAGCAGCACCAACTCAATGAAACCTTTAATTAACCTTTTCTTAACCAGCATCTACAAATGCGCCCTTAAAGCAATTCTCCTGAAACCCTCAAGCCGTGCAGAATCGGATTACATTCAAGTTGGAGTTCTTCCACAAAGGGACAGGTTTGCTATCAACAAAGGAGTGTTCAGGCCAAAAAAAAAAAATCTATGTACTTGAAGTAGCCCCGCAAGTTATTCAATCTGAATTTAGCATGAACTTTAGAAATGTTACAAAACTCTTGGTTCTCATACCCAGGATTGACCTGTTTAAACAAGTCTTTGCTATTCGGTCCATATCTTTTACCCTTGGAAATAGAGATTATTAATCAATCAATTAAACTCTCTCTCTCTCTCTCTCTCTCTCTCTCTCTCACGCACACGTACACACACACACACACATTCATACAAACACACGCACGCACACACACACACACACACACACACACACACACACACCAGCAAACGTTTCAGAAGAGTTCACAGAGTTAAAAAAAAAAAGAAAAGAAAAGAAAATAGGCGCCCCATCTAAATATGTTGCCTGTCTCTCTGAGAACAAAAGAGGCGTAAGATGACTAACAATAATGCACCGTTCTGAATAGTTCATCTTCCTCTCCGACACCAATGTTCATAAGATCACTTTAACAAAAATAATACCTCCATAAGCAGTGACAAATGCCGCGCACTCATGTTCTTTTGCCGACCCCCAGTGACAAGCTTCGTGGGATAGACTCGGGAGGTCGGACGTTCGAAACCCTTTCAAACAAGTTTTAGTCTTTCATCATTGTAGTGTTTTTTTTTTTTTTTTTTTTCACGGTAGGATTAAAATCAGGACTGACTGCACCGTAGGATTCCGATGGGAAGAGTTAAGATGACTCAGTCGAGATGTACTGAACTATGGATAAGTGTTGCTCGTTAACTCTGACAAACACTGCAGGTGTCTGTATTAGTCGGGCCTGGTCGGCGTCGGGACAAAACATGAAAACATATCTAGGTTATGCACGTCACGCAGTTAAAAGGCAAACGAGACAAAAAGAAAACAAAAAAACAAATCAAAAGGTGAAAATACACACGAAAAAGAACCGAGGCTTGATATCCTTGCCGTCCTCCCAGTTTAAGGCTGTAATTGTACATAACAGCATTCGCTCAGAACACCGTAAATTTGATAGGATAACAGAAACTCCATATGATACCCTGTTAAAAAAAAGAAAGAAAGAATAAGCATCAGTGGGAAAACACTCTCGGGACCGATGAATAACTAAAGACATCCAGAAAAAAAAAAACAAACAGACAAACAACAACAACAACAACAACAACAACTACAACAACACATACAAACACGCACACTCACACACACATGCACACATATACACACACAGAGTCACACACACAGAGTCACACACACACACACACACACACACACACACACACACACACACACACACACACACACACATACACAATCTTCATGCAAGCGTTCCAGCCTGGAACTAATTGCACTATGCAAGGGTCCCTACTGAATTCAGTTCATGATTTCTGGACGTACTTCCGTGATTTTAGATTAGCCAGTTACTTGTTATGTAGTCCTACTGCATGTTTCTTGTATTTCTCTCTCTCTCTCTCTCTCTCTCTCTCTCTCTCTCTCTCTCTCTCTCTCTCTGTCTGTGTCTGTCTGTCTCTCTGTCTCTCTCTTTCTTCTTTCTCTCTCTGTCTCTTTTCTTGTGTTTCTAAAAAATATTTTGATGATGTTAAAAATTAACAAAGTTTTGCTGTTTTCATGCTATGATCTTTAGTCATCGACACGATGAAAAGACTTTAAATGAAACAACCAAAACCACCAAATCCTTCTGTGATTGCCTTTTGCGTGAGAATGAGATAACACACCATCAGTTTGCATTCACCATTTATCCCCCCCCTTTTCGATCTAAACCAGTTAAATGCAAATTTTGAGAATAATTCTTGGTGAGTCTACCAAAGACAAGGACAAACAATTTACAAGACAAACCACGACGGACCTCACAGGTCATCTTCAGGCTAGATAAACAACGCTCAGAACAATGAAAACGAAGAAAGAGCAATCACTCATCTGCTCATCTTCAGCGCAAGATGGGCATTGAATCATGAACATTGTTTCTCTTGCCTGAAGAAAACCTAAAAAGTCGAAACGCGTCGACTTTTGTCGTTTGTCCTCGTTTGGGCGAACTGACTAAGAATCATTCTTAAACTTTGTCCTCGTTTGGGCGAACTGACTAAGAATCATTCTTAAACTTTGTCCTCGTTTTGGCGAACTGACTAAGAATCATTCTTAAACTTCGTCCTCGTTTTGGGCGAACTGACTAAGAATCATTCTTAAACTTCGTCCTCGTTTGGGCGAGCTGACTAAGAATCATTCTTAAACTTCGTCCTCGTTTGGGCGAACTGACTAAGAATCATTCTTAAACTTCGTCCTCGTTTGGGCGAACTGATCAAGAGTCATTCTTAAACTTCGTCCTCGTTTGGGCGAACTGACTAAGAATCATTCTTAAACTTCGTCCTCGTTTGGGCGAACTGACTAAGAATCATTCTTAAACTTCGTCCTCGTTTGGGCGAACTGATCAAGAGTCATTCTTAAACTTCGTCCTCGTTTGGGCGAACTCACGAAGAATCATTCTTAAACTTTGTTTGAATTTCCGCCAGCAGTCATCGCACTTTGAAACCAATCAAATGCAAATCAGCATCTAGAGATTTAACATGATGGACGTGACCATTGCGCGGGGTTTACCTTTCGACGACCTATCGTGAATTCAAAATAGCATTGTGCACACTGTCGTGTCTTTATGCAATGAATTCATCTTACCAGCGACGGGGAAAATGTCAGTACGCTCATCGGTATCGTCATCACGAAACAAAAGGACACTTTGTGTCTCATATTCCGTGACCCTTCGTGCCGAGCTACTATATCATACAGACATCAGCTTCTTGATCTCCACCTCCCTCCCTGTCCTCCCCTGTCGACACACACACGCACGCACGCACGCACACCACACCACACACACACACACACACACACACACACACACACACACACACACACACATTCAGTTCTTTCCGACGTCTACGGCAGGGATGGGTCCTTGAGATGGAGAAGAATGGTTAATGCAATGTATTTATCCAATCAACGAGAGAGAGAGGAAAGGCCAGAAGAAAGTCATTGCCATCATCCTCATCAGTGTAGTAGTCACGAAACAAAAGACAATTTAGTGTCTCATATCTGTGACCCTTCGTGCTTGGCTGCTATTATCATACAGTCCTCAGTTTCTCTCTCTGTCTGTCTGTCTGTCTGTCTGTCTCTCTCTCTCTCTCTCTCTCTCTCTCTCTCTCTCTCACACACACACACACACACACACACACACACACACACACACACACACACACACACACGTACGCACGCAGGAATATACACACACGTTCTTTTCACCTCCTGCCAGGGACACACACACACAGAAATATATTAAAGCTGAAGGAAAAACTCTCTCGTCTTCAATTATCCTACATTAAAACTGGTTGTATTTCCGTGACATAAAACTGCCAATTCGCCACACACACCTATACAGAGTAAATGGGGGAAAAATCTTTCCCATTGTGCCTAAAAGTGAATAAGAACAGAAAATCTCTCTCTCTCTCTGTCTCTCTGTCTCTCTGTCTCTCTCTCTCTCTGTGTCTCTCTCTCTGTCTCTCTCTATGAAGCCCCCTCCCAAACCCCCCCTCATTCTCTCCCCTCATTGCCCCCACCCCATCTTTCGACCCCCTCTCTCTCTCTCTCTCTCTCTCTCACTTTACACATCTTCTGCAATAAATGCACGTCATGTATACACTTACACACATTGAAAAGTTCACAAATTCAACACTATGATAAGAACTATTACTCTCTTTGTATCTCTGTTTTCATCTAAAGCTACTCTGAGCGTTTTCTAGTAGTAACGTATTGTAGCGTCACAAATTTATAGCAGATTGCGCGACCCCTCAAATCCGACATGCCTGCAACCAGTCTTCTGTACTTTGGCTTTGGACTTCACATACATTTCCTGTTTTTGTCCACGTCTACTTCAGTGCCGAAGACAAACGACATCACACGGGTGATTCTTTCTGAAGTTAGGTAAAAAAAATTTGTGGAAATAAATCGTTAATATAACAACAGTAAACATAAAAAAAAGAACAGTGACAAACTGCAGCAACAAGGGAAGAGCTTATAAGGTGCTCATGCGTTGTAATATGTATGTACGTGTGTGTGTGTGTGTGTGTGTGTGTGTGTGTGTGTGTGTGTGTGTGTGTGTGTGTGTGTGTGTGTCTGTGTGTGTGTGTGTGTGTGTGTGTGTGTGTGTGTGTGTGTGTGTGTGTGTGTGTCTGCGTGTGTGTGTGTGTGCGTGCGTGCCTGCGTGCGTGCGTACGTGCGTGCGTGCGTGCGTGCGTACGTGCGTGCGTGCGTGCGTGCGTGCGTGCGTGTGCGTGTGTGTGTGTGTGTGTGTGTGTGAGACAGATTGTGAAACATCATTGCCAATCAAACATTAATCGATAATCGTTAACAAATACATACACCGATGAATAAATGAACGAAAGAAAATTATATTATTTAACTAATAATGACACCTTATCAAATCCACTCTTCAAAGGCATGATGATTGTATGCTGCAAAAAAACAACACAACCCCCCCCCCCCCCAAAAAAAAAAAAAAAAAAAAAAAAGTCTTATAGCCTCTTGGCTGTAGGGGCGGTGAAGTGCCAAAGATTCAACGTGTCCATGGCATGGTATTATGTTATGGAAGATGGTATCCACCCTTCTCCTTCCTCCGCCCTCACCTTCCCTGAACTGAATCAGGTTTCCATTTTACTACTGGGTAGACCGAGATGTTCAAACCGTGCAAAAACCCGACCCCACGAGAGTTCTGAACTCAAAGTTGTCAAAAGCATCATAGCCACAAACACTGTCATAATTCGACAACACTTCTGATTTCTTAAAATAAAACTGAAAAAAAAAAAAAAAAAAAAAAATTCAACCTTTGGGTCTCCTTCTAGACTTCCTTCGCCAGCTTGAAAACATAACAAGCAAAGGCGGTCATGTCTGCTCCCAGTGAAACACGTTACAGGCCGTAGCATTGTTTATGATTGGTTGTTACAGTCTCGCTGTCTCAGTGAAAATTTCCTTAAAAGCACAGTCCCTCTGTCTCATTGAAGGTTTCCTTAAAAAAAGAAAGTTGAAGGCGATTCCGCGGCGAAGTGCCTTTTTAAGCACTAACGAAAAGACTACCACTGGTCGTTCACTTGGAAACATCGCAATTTTTGGTACTGACGGGAGGAGGGGGTGTGTCATTGACTTCGAAGTATGTGATATTTACAGGTCGGAGATTAAAATCACAGCCAGAATCGTTAGTGTACTTGTTAATGTGGAAATGATAGGAACACTCATTTGTTGTTGTTTTTCTTGGGGGGTGGTCCCGTTACAGGGGCAGGAAGAGAAAAAGGGGGCAGGAGAGAGAGAGAGAGAGAGAGAGAGAGAGAGAGAGAGAGAGAGAGAGAGAGAGAGAGAGAGAGAGAGAGAGAGAGAGAGAGAGAGAGAGAGAGAAGACAGAGACAAAGCGACAGAGAAAGATTGAAATAGAGAGACAGGGAGAGACACACGCAAAGAGATAGAAACATAGAGACAGAGACCAAAAAAAAAAAAAAAAAAACAAAACAAAAAAAAAAAAACCAAAAGAGACAGACAGAGAGCACACAAGCAGAAAAAGGAATTCACATGCAGGTAGCAAGACAGGCAGATAGGTAGAAAAGGACACAGGGAGGAAGAAGAGTCTGTCCGTCATCTGACCGATCGGCAACAGAATATAGAGACAATTGTCAAGTACAGTAAAACATGCTCTTCTTTCTGTTGTTCGAGTCGTTTAATTAAAGAAAATGACTCACCTGGTTAATGAGTGCATCATTGTCAGGATGACCTGTCAGTCACTGGCCGGGAGGATCTTCATGCTGAAGAGAACCTCGTGTACACAGAGAAGGAAGTCATCAAGGAACGCGCAGAGGAAACACAAAGGTCTCTGTAGAATATCTTCATCCTCATCAACGTCTCACACAGCGTGGAAAGAACCAGTACAACGCTCAGCCAGAAAGCCATGGAAGCAATGTGCTCTTATTCCTTTCTCGCCCATCGCCAGCACACACCAAGGGCATATATACATCTCGATGAAACCCCTCAAGAGGAAACGTATCCTAACTATAGTTTATACAGCTTCTTGAAACTGAGTAGCAACCCAACGACACAGCTGTGTGTTTTAAAGATATGCACGAGTGTGAAAAAATGATTCTCTACCATGCTTTTGAATCAAACGTTTTAGCGCGTTTTCGCACAACTGCTTTACGTTTTGATTTCCGATCACAGCGAGTCATAACAATTTGCTTGAAAAGGTCCACTAGTAACCGAAGACTATCTACAACAACAACAACAATAACAGATTTTCCGTCTCAAACGGACTGAAACCAATCCCTCAAGACTGTCCTCCTTGCAGGTTACTTCAGTGTGACTACCTGAGATACCTATTGATTTTTCGTTTGTTGTACAGTCCCGGATGATTCACCGACGCAAGAAATGGAAACCTCTTCAGCTGCAAGTGATCGATGTTGACACAGTTCAACAGACACTCACTCACCACTAACAACAGGAGGCCTCTTCGCTGGAAGCTACAGCAGCCGCCACAGCAAGTGGTAAGGACGGTATACTGTCCAGACTCAGAATCACAGGTGTACATAAAACCCGCGCCTTTCCGCAGTCTTTTCTCTTTACCTTACCACGAGAGAATGAGGAGACAGGCGAGAGAAGGAGACAGGCGGAGAGAGCGGAGCGGAGAGAGAGAGAGAGAGAGAGAGAGAAAAGGCAGTCAAATGTCGTCTATCGGTATATCGGATCTCTTGGCACTTGGTGACAGAGAATCGAACGCACCAAAGTGGAGGAACTGGAACCGGTTTGTACTGCTGGAAAGGCGATCGACCCAGCGATCGTTGTCGTCTATGGCAGCAATAATACCCCGTGTAAAGCAGGATACAGAAGAATAAACGGCAGGCGGGACTGCCGCTTCTGGACATTGGAACCAAAATTGGATGGGATTGCCAGGTCACACAGTTCCTTTTCAAGCATTGTCTTCTTAGCTAGTTTTAAAATCTAATTCCCAGAACGAGGAAGAAAAGAAACCTAGAATATTTACAGAAATGTTTCAGGAATTTTTTTTTTTATCTCCGATTCTTTATTTATGTCCTGACATGAATCGGGAAAAATAATGCAACGTAATAAAGTAACAAATAAATATTTGACCCACTGATGAGATTTTACAATTAAAGATTCGTGCACAGTACCATTCGTAGGTTCGTAAATGTTGACGTTCAGAGATGCTCACCATCACAACAACAGACCTCCCTTATAACTAGTTCACGTGCCTTCCTCAGACTCCGCGACCACCCTCCTACCTCCACCCAACTGTCTTCCTCCCTCGGCCCTTTCCCATCTCCCCACCCTCACCTCCCCACCCCCGCCTCCCTTCAATCTTCCATTTTGACAGAAACAGGACAGAGAGAGAGAGAGAGAGAGAGAGAGAGAGAGAGAGAGAGAGAGAGAGAGAGAGAGAGAGAGAGAGAGAGAGAAGGCCCTATTGTCCCTGACCTCATCCGCAACCATAACAAAAAGCACCAGCAGCTTACAGCCTTGATCGGTCTTCGACCGATTTCCAAAGAGGAGATCCTCCTCCCATCACTTACAGAACTCAGCCTCCACGTGGTTGACCCTTAAGAAAAAAGAAAAGACAAAAAAAAAAGTAATCCCGGCAGGCCAGAAAAAGCTATCTCCACGGAATAACCAGGTTCAAAGGGCAGGTGACCTCAATCCTGGCATCACACGTGACAAAGCAGCGTAGAGCAGGCACCGTCTGGTGATGTGACGCACGCGGCCCCTCATGACGCCTTCCTGGTGGCTGACATCCTTCGATTAGAACTGGGTATTATGGAAGGAGGCGGGTGGGAGGAAGGGGGGGGGGGGGGGGGGGGAGAGGAGAGGACAGGGGAAGGCCGAGACCAAGTGATGTGAACACACTCGCGCACCCCGCTCCCTCAATCACCCACCCACCCACTCGCTCACTAGTTAATTAGCTAGTTTGCTAAAATAGAGCATACTAAAATAAACTAAACTGGACTGAACTGAAGTAAACTAACAGACTAGATATGCGAGTAAGCAACTAACTAACCGACAAACAAACAAACTAACAAACTAACTAACTAACTAACTAACTGATCAGCCAATAACCCAACTTTTGTTAAAAAAAAAAAAAAAAAACTAAATCAAAATCTGGGACACTAACAAATAAGGAGCAGAAGCAACCAGCAACTACCTAGTAAGCTACCGAAACAGTCTACTAGAAAAGTACCAGGTCACCAACTAGAAAACTCGCACACTATCTGAACCACCAACCAACAACCTACCTACCTCACATACTGTCAAAATAAACCAAGAAATTATAAAAAACTACAAACTCACCCACTTTAAAACCAGCACGTTGTCTGAACACCCACATCAAAAACAGCCCCACGGCCTATGAAAATAAACAAATAAATAATCAAACTGAAACTGATCGCGCGTAAACTTCTAAACTATTTGAAAGTCAATTCGCCCACGCTTAGGCGTGTCAAGGCCGGTCAAAGTTCAGAGGTAGGCGAGTCAAGGTGTTTAAAGCCTACTGAAGCCTTATCAGGCTTTGGAGATGAGTGAAATTTCCACCAGTAAACAATTCACTCCGACGGGCGAAGGTGACAAAAAAAACAAAAAACAAAAAAAAAAACAAAAACAAAACAAAAAAAAAACAAAACAAAAAAACTTAATATCTGATCAAGCCAACACCGTGCTATAACCCCCAGCTACACCCAGCACACAACAACAAACAAATTTCACCCCAAGATCTGTATTCAGGTCCCCCGCATTCTCTACGAAAACCCGCTGAATATAAAATGAGAACATTTTCCGCCGAGGTACGCTTTTACATGATGATAACTCCAGGGAGTTGGCAGCCAAGGAAAATGAATGTCCGTAGCTAGCTGGCCCAGGACGCGGATCCCAGGACCCAAGACAGACAGTCAACAGTGCAGTGACGGCGACACCACAGCGGCCACACAGAATGATGGGATGGCCGCAAACAGTCCCCGTTCCAATACGACGGTTGACCCAACTGCCGGCCACGAGCAAACAATCTCTGCAGTATCAGGGAGAATCAGACAATCTGTACGGTACCAGGGATGGACGGACAGTCAGAGAGAGAGAGTCAGCCACCAGCAAACAATCTCTGCAGAATCTGGGACAATCTGACAGTCTCTGTAGTAGTACCTGGGACAGTCAGAGAGAGTTGGCTTGGTAGTATCCAGGATAATGAGGCGCTGTGGGTGCCAGCAACAATCGGTCTCTTATAGTATCAGCAACAATCGGCCTGTTATAGTATCAGCAACAATCGGTCTCTTACAGTACCAGCAAACAATCGGTCTCTTATAGTATCGGCAACAATCGGTCTCTTACAGTATCAGCCACAATAGATCTCTATAATATCAGCGACAATAGATCTCTGTGGTATCAGCGACAAGAGATCTCTCTTTCTACGTTGATTGGTTGGTATAGCTCTCTGTAGCATCAGCGACAGTGAGAGACCCTCTATGGTATCAGAGAAAACGACACTGTGCTAGTGTCGGAGACAAACTGTTTCCATAGTGTCAGCAGCAACCAGACTATAGTTTTCGGAAACAATCTTATCCTCTTTAATAGTGTTCATAATAATTAGTCAATCACTGTATAATCTGGGATGATATAATCTGGGATAATCTCTATTGTATCAGGTACAATTAGACAGTCCCTGTAGCATTAGCACAGTCTCTATAGCATTAGCAACAATAAAGCAATCTCTAGAATCACGAACACTTGGACACGCTGATAGTATTAGCGACAATAAGATATTTTCTATCGTATTATTGTCAATGAGATAATCCATATAGTATCAGCGACAATCAGACAACCTCTCCAATATCAGAAATTCATATATAATGGACAATCTGAAATCTCTGCAGTTTGAGAGCAATCCCTCTTTAAGGGGTTTTATGGATAATCAGACGATCTCTAATAGAATTAACGAATCAGACCATCTTAATGGACCAGTCAGTCTCACTAGCATCACAGACAATCAGGCAGCCTCTATGACATAAGAGACATAGTATCAGCAACAATCAGTCTCGATTGTATCAACTACAGTCGGTGCAGAATCAGGGACACAAGAAAATGTTTACGGTACCAGGGACAATCAGACAAACTATATTGTATCGGTAACAATCATTGTTTAAAGTATGAGCGACAACTGGAGTGGCTGTTGTATTAGTGAAAATCAGGCAGTCTACAGTTCAGCGGTGACCGGTCAATCTAAAAAAAAAAAACCATCAAAGAATGATACTGCTCCAAAGACAATAAGAAGACAATCTCCACAGATGTAGCAACAATGAGACTGTTTGTTGTTATTTGTGCCGTCTTACACCTGACCAAACTCAAACTTGAGCCTGCGGTATGTGCCTTCAATGACCAAACCAACAAATGGATAGACAAACGATAATAAACATCTATCAAAATGGACGATGTTCGGAAGTACATAAGGGAGATAATCTGTGTTAGAGCTCATGTTCAACGAGAATGACCCCGCCATTTTCATGGGACAGATGCCGCTGTTGGTACGGCCCATGCAATTTTGCCCAACAATTCAATAAGAAAGAGAATTTACTGAAACGTGGGTGTGGAACGATGTGCCTGTAATGCAGACAGTCATTATTCTGATCGTCATCCAAGCATGCATTTCAAATCAAATCTTAGACTCTCTAGATCTGTTTGCTTGATAACGGGGCTTCTTGAATAAATCAACATGTCAAAATTCGCAAACAGAAGACCGGAAATTTTCGCGGCGAGCGTTAACAACGAAAATATAAATATTGCCTCTATACGTGAAATCCTGCTGAGTAAATTGAAGAAGTTTAGACCTACATTTGAACAGACGATTGTAGCTTTAAACTTGACATCGACCAATTGATTTGTGTCGTCGATACATCCCTGCCAATGGTACCAGAAACATTTCATCATTGTCGTTTCAATCAATTAATTTTCCATCTCAAAATCGCAAGTGTTCGCTGTGTATTCCGACAGGTGAACAAAACTGATAAAAAAAGACCGTAAGTGTATTAATAACAAACAAGCAATTGACGTCATTTACGTAATAAAAAAAAAATGCTAAACTGACCTTACTTCCGGTATAGTCAGAGGGGACACAAAATCGAACTTGGTCACTTCCTCGATAGAATATAGAGTGAAAAAGAAAACCGACAGCACTTCAGTCGAAACATCTCGGAGGAAAAAAAACAAAGGAAATTACGTGACCTACAAAAAAAAAAAAAAAAAAAAAAAAAAAAAAAAAAAAAAAAAAAAAAAAAAAAACGGAAAAAAATACAAAGAAAAAACGCGACCTATAAAAAAAAAACCCAAAGTCGAAACATAACAGAAATGACTCACTTTCCATGCCACATTTGGAACACACAAAAAAATTCCCCCCACATCTCCGCGGAAATCTGCTGAATGCGAATGGAAGGTGAAAAAAAAAAATCTCATCACCGTTCATCACTTCTTGGCCGCTGGATCGAAGCGAGAAACACACACACACACACACACACACACACACACACTCACACACACTCGCAGAAACACAAAGAAACAAACACACGAAGCGAGTTGACAGCGATCTCTATTAATTGCAAGTGGAACCTGTCGCTTGACAAAGACAAGTCAGCCGCAGCCAGCCCTGAGTGCCTTCCCCTCTCTGCTGGAATGAGGGGGAGGGGCGGAGGGGGGGGGATGATGGATGGACGAATAGGAATGGAGGATAGAGACGTGATTTCAGCCTCCCTCTCCGTGTCCACTGGTCGTGACGGACCGAAGATTTCACGTTCCACAAGTGGGCGAGGTCTATTGTCACTCCTCATAGTACCTCCACGGCGATTCTGGTCAGGGTCAGAACTCTTCTCTCTGTCTCTGTCTGTCTGTCTGTCTCTTTCTCTCTCAGTCTACCCCATACCACGGTCCTTTCACCAAACCTCAACTTTTTTTTTTTCTGATGGACTCTCACACTCACTCACTGGTCTCTTTCCGGATCTTCACACACTCTCTCTCCCTCTGTACTTCCTAACGCTCTGGGCAGGCACGAAAAGAAATCCTGTTGACTCGCTAGGGTCCTGTGCACGTGCGTTCAACAGAGTCAACAGTCCCGCCTGTTGCCCCCCCCCCCTTTCCCTGCATGGAAAGGTATCGACCACAATTTTCAGTCCTGCCCCCGCCGCTCCGTGAACAAGCGACACGTCAAACGACGGGAGGACGCTGGGGCGGGAGGGGAGGGGGAGGGGAGGGGGAGGGAGGAGGGGGGAGGAGAGAGAGAGTAAAGCGAAAAGTTTGAAAAGGCAGAAGAGAAGGAACAGAGGGGGGGGGGGGGTAAATAAGGATTGGGGGAGGTGGAGGTGATCAAAGAAATTCGGGATGTAGGAGAGGATGTGGGGAAAGTGGGGCTGGGTGGGGGCAGGAGACAAATGGAAAAAGTACCATATATCTAAAGCTCAAGGCCCAAGTCTCATCCGCAGAACAGAGAGAGAAAAAAAAAAAAAAAAGAAAGAAAAAAGAAGAGAAAGAAAAAGAAAGCAATGCAAAGAAAGAATCATGGTCCCCTACTTGTCTGCGGCGACTCATAACTGCAGGGAACTTGAACTGGGTGTATCTACGTTTGAACAGGGGTGGGGGAATGGAGGGTGGGGAGGATGGACTAGGAACAAGAAAGAAAAAGGAGGAGGGGATGAGGTGTGTGTATGGAGGGCGGATGGCAGGTCCTGGGGGCAGAGCAGAAATAGGAGAGGGGAGGAGGGAGTATGGGGGGTAGGCGTGGGGGTGGGGTGGGTGGGGGTGTCTGTGATTCAACTCCCAGACTCCTTTCAGCGTGATGCGCCCAAGTGCCGATTAGGGAGGTGGAGTTGGTCGTCGCTTCACCTTGTATTCAACTGGTGTCGAGTTATAGGTCCGTGTGCAGAAGTATGTGTACGCTGTACGTTGACGAGTGCGTCCGTCTGAGAGAACCTTCCTTCCTCCCTCCCCCCTCTCTCTGTGTTGGTTCGTTGGTTGTTAGGTTTTTTTTTCTGTTTGCTGCTTAGCGAATCGGATTTTTTTTTTTGTCCATTGGAAAACTGGTGGCTATGCGGTTTTTTTTTCTTCTGTTGATATGAGGGCGTTGTTTTTCTTTTTTTGCTATTGATAAGACGATTTTCTTTTTTGTCAGTTGGTAAGAGGATGGATTTTTTTTCTTTTTTGTCTCCTGGATCGAGGGTGGGTGGCGAGTTTGTTGTTTTGCTGGTCAGAAGGTGGATGGTTTTTGTCTGTAGGTCAGGGGGTTGGGTGGGGCAGTCTTCTGTCAGTTGGTCAGAGGGTAGGTGTTCTTTTGTCTGTCGGTCCATAGTTTTCGTCGGTTTGTTGGTGGTTGGCCTTACCTGTTGCTCAGAGGGTGGGGTGGTTTTGACTCTCGGTCAGAAAGTGGGTGGTTTTGACTGTTGGTTAGAGGGTGGGTAGTTTTTGCCGATGGTTAGAGGATGGTTGGTTCTGCCCATGGTTAGAGAATGGGTGATTTTGCCTATGGTTAGAGAGGGTAGTGGTCTTTCCCATGGAAAGAGGGTGGGTGGTTTTGCCTATGGTTGGAGGGTGGGTAGTTTTGCCTATGGTTAGAAGATGGGTGTTTTTTTCCCCTACGCTTTGAGGATGGGTGGTTTAAACCATGGAAAGTGGCTGGGTGGTTTTGCCTATGGTTGGAGGGTGAGTGGTTTTGCCTATGGTTAGACGGTGGGAGGTTTTGCCTATGGTTAGGGGATGGATGGTTTTCCTTATGGCTAGAAGGTGGGTGGTTTTCGTCAATTGGTTAAAGGATGCTCGATCTTCGTTTGATGGCTACATAGTGGGTGATATATTTTTGGGGGTTAGAAGATGTTTTTTTTTGTCTGTTGGTCAGAGGATAGGAATTGGTTAGATCTTGAGAGTTTCTTTCGTGTCTTGTTTAGAAGGTAGATTTTTTTTCTGGATAGAAAGTTTGTTGGGTTTTTTTTCTGAGAGTTGGTTGGTGTCTTCTTCTTTTAATATTGTTAGTTGGTAGTCGAAAACGTTTTGTCTTTATTTTTGACTGTCAGTTGCTGGGCAGGTGTTATTTTGTGTGTTTGTTAGTAGGTGGATGGTATTTTTTTTGGTATCTACTAATGGGGGGGGGGGGGGGGGGGGTCGGGGGGGGGGGGGGGGGGGGGGGGGGGGGGGTGGGTGTCTATATAGGTAAAAATGTGTGTGGGGGGGGGGGCGGGCGGCGGTGGGGGGGGGGGGGGGGGGGGGGGGGGGGGGGGGGGGGGGGGGGGGGGGGGGGTTGGGTTCTATAGTTTTGTTTTTGTCTCTTGACTGCTTTTCTTGTTATGTTTCTTTTTGTCTGCTGGGTTGAGAGTGGGCGGGTCACTGTTGTTTAGAGGGTAGGTGGTGGTTTTGCCTATGGTCAGAGAGTATGTGTTTTGTTACGGTTACTGTTCGTAGCCTTCAATAATAGAATAAAAAAAAACAACAACAACAACAGCAACT
>JADBJO010005919.1:110217-117717 GCA_016801955.1 Conus betulinus | reverse complement strand
TATTTCACACAGGTTTGCATGATTTTTTTCTAACTACTGTTTTCAAAAGCTTTGCATTTTGGACATGAAAGCAATAACTTTCGTCATGAACAGCGATTTAACAATACAAATAATATTTTCAAATAGTAGCAACCATTGCCTTCCGCTTTCATATTGATATCATAATTAAAGGCAAAAAGGTACACCAGTGTAAATATGATAAATATGACGCTTGCATATGCGCACAATTAACGAGACATTGTCGAAAAATGACTTTGATCACTAAGAGAAAAACAATTATCATCATTGTCATCAACTTTTTATACAGATGGCTTCCTAGCAGCAAAAGCTTTGAAATTATAAAATTGCTTCCTATGAAATGCTATCTGAATTCATCAATGTTCTCGAAAGTAATCGCAATTTTAAATCTCGGCGCAAAATTTGATCACTAAAAAAAAAATAAAAATAATCATTTGTATGACAAGTACAGATAACATTTTCATTTTTTTTTTTGAGTGAAACTAGAAACAGTCACACAAAAAACTGTGAAGGGATGATTCTCTCTAGCAAAAAACAGCATCATGTTGTTAGGATATGGAAGACATTTCTTAAGACAAAATTCATGTGTCACAAGAGCTTTTCCTGGGTAGATGAGATGGGGGGGGGGGGGGGGGGGGGGGGGGGGGGGGGGGGGGGGGGGGGGGGGGGGGGTAGGGTGGGGACCCCAGGAAAGAAGGGTCAGGGATAGAATGATATTAAATTTCCTATTGGCGTACTCCCTCTGTGTCCGTCTGTCTCTCTTGTTCTCTTCTTTCCCTCCCTCTCTCCTTCTCCCTGCCTGCCTCTCTCTCTCTCTCTCTCTCTCTCTCTCTCTCTCTCTCTCTCCGTTTCTTTCTCTCTCTCTCATCCATACGTCCTCCCCTCTGTCTCCCGGTCTGCCTGTGAGTCTCTCTCTCTCTGTCTCTCTCTCTCTCTCTCTCTCTCTCTCTCTCTGTCCCTGTGCGCGCAAGCGCAAGCGCGTGCGTTGTACGTGAGTGTGTGTGTGTGTGTGTGTGTGTGTGTGTGTGTGTGTGTGTGTGTGTGTGTGATATGTATGTCTCTTTTCCTGAGTGACTGCTAACATCACTGTGATTAAATCTAGCTGTCTGTGAGAGTGGGCGTGATGACAGCTCTCAGGTTTGGCTTCGTTGGGTTGTGAGAGAGGGAGAGAGAGAGAGACACACACACACACAGATAGCGAGAGAGAGGGGAGTATGTGTATGTATGTGTGTGTGTGTGTGTGTGTGTGTGTGTGTGTGTGTGTGTGTGTGTATGAGTGTGTGTGTGTGTGTGCGCGCGCGCTGCGCGCGCGCGCGTGTGTGTGTGTGTGTGTGTGTGTGTGTGTGTGTGTGTGAGAGAGAGAGAGAGAGAGGAGAGAGAGAGAGAGAGTGAGTGTGTGTGTGTGTGTGTGTGTGCCCCACAGCTGAAAATAAAGGAAGATTCATTTATTTTATCTCTTTTACTCATTCCATATCCTTTACAAAGAAGAACGTCATCAACAGAACAAAGACATTATGGGCTAAATTTGAACACTGGACAAACATTCAGTCATCAATTTCATTTCACATGAGCGGGTTGAACGCACTTCCAGGTGGAACTGACAGCATGTGAGAATTCTATACTGTCTAAACAACACACACACACACACACACACACACACACACACACACACGTGCGCGCGCTTTACAGATACACACACAAGCATGCACACACACACACACACACACACACACACACACACACAGTCTGCCCCTAAAACATGTGCTCCAGGATGGGTTATCTCCCCTTTAGTCTCTCAAGGGAAGTGGATGGGATGGGTCATAAATCTACTTTGAAATGGGAGTCGGATTTCAAACATTTAGACTGCGTGTCAAGAAATAGCAGATCGACATTTATAAATTTTAAAGCATTTAGGGTCGCTTTTTGTCACACTTCACTGATTTTTTTTTGAGGGGGAAAAAGACATCACCAGTCGACTAATGTAAATACTAATAAGCAACAAACATCTCTGTCTGTCTGTCTGTCTTCTCCTTTCTGTCTCTGTGACATATGCATACGCACGCACGCACCAGACACACACACACACACGCGCGCGCGCGCGCGCACGAACATACGCATGCACACACACGCACACACGGACATACGCATGCAACACACACACATGTAGAAGCATCCACAGCTAATAAACC
This sequence comes from Conus betulinus, assembly GCA_016801955.1. Taxonomy (NCBI): domain Eukaryota; kingdom Metazoa; phylum Mollusca; class Gastropoda; order Neogastropoda; family Conidae; genus Conus; species Conus betulinus. The sequence goes on along the minus strand of JADBJO010005919.1, from coordinate 115,510 downwards.
AACAAGCCAGACATAGGTAAGATATCAGCAAAGACTATTATATGCAAGAACTTGCCTTGGCAAGAAATTCGCAGGGAGGAAAATAAGACAAAGAAAAGAGCAAGGAAAAAAAACAGAACAAACAGTACAAGTACAATAAAGCAGTCGAGTCACATGTGAGGTTTACCAGCTAATTTGCCCGTTTACGGCTCAGCCTGATAAGTTGTAGTAGCTTGTTATGTGAAACGCTTAATCAAGAGAGAAAACAAAAACGAAAGAAAAAAAAGGGGAAAAAAAAGGAATGAAAAAAGAAAAAAAGGCACACATAAGTAAAAAAAAAAAAAGAGAGAGAGAGAGAAGGGATTTTTTTCAGTTATAAAGAAAGGTATACGTTTCACAACTACTAACTCTCTTCTTCCCCCCTCCCCCAATATATATATATATATATATAATGCTGAACAATTAAGTAGTGGGGGAAAACAAGTGCAGGTTAACAATTCTTCCATCATAATAGTAATGATTTGGCAAAGATTAGAAATTGAGAAGGAAAAGAAAATTGAAGATGAAAATAAAAGGGAAAATGTATATCATAAATATGAAAAACCCTTCACTAGCTGCATGAAGAACTATCGCAATCCCTCCCGAAGACAGATCTACATGTGTCGCCTGCTCCGAGCACCCCTCCCGAAGACAGATCTACATGTGTCGCCTGCTCCGAGCACCCCTCCCGAAGACAGATCTACATGTGTCGCCTGCTCCGAGGCCTTTCGTCCGCTGGATCGACTTATCAGGGAAACACGGCTGATTGTGTCTGTCCTCTTGGCGTCAGATAGAGACACACCACAGTCCATAATTCTGTGGTGTTCCGACCGCCAGGGGTTCGAAAAAGAATGCAACAGCACCCCCAAAGCAGCCAGCGAAAGGTAGTAGAATTAAACAAAACGAAAGTGTAGAGAGGAAAAAAAAAGTTGTTGAAAACTAAAAACATTATGCAAACAGTATAAAATGTAAGAGACAATCTTTGAGCCTATGCTTGAGGATCCATCCAAGAATGCAAGGGAGATCAAAAGATACGGAACAGTCTGAGTGGTCAGCTCCGCTGTTTAACAACCCAAGCATTGTCAGCGGCTAAGAACTGTGCAGAACAACCTTTCCTTATATATATATATATATATGTGTGTTGTGTGTGTGTGTGTGTGTGTGTGGTGTGTGTGTGTGTGTGTGTGTGTGTGTGTGTGTGTGAAAAACTGTCTTTGTTGTCTTTACAAAGAAAACAATTGCGTTTGAAGGCAGAGAAGCTATCTCTATAAGGGTGATAATAATTTGATATACCCAAGCAAACAAGTTAAGTTTCTCGGGGTAATCTTCCACTATAAACTTTTGGAGGAGTAAACATATAAATTTCCTTGTAGAAAAGGCTAGGAAAAAAAAATTGGTTATTACGTGTTCTTTCTGCCATACCTCTGATTAACTGGGGATCTAATCTCGTCTATGTCGCCTCAGGGTTAGTTCGTTCAATTCTGTCATATGGCCCAAGAAGTTTTTTTTACAGCTGGAAAGACAGATTTACACAAGCTTACCAGTATTGACTCGTTAGCCTTTAAATTGCATTAGGACTTCCCCGATGGGCTTCAATTGATTTGACGTACAAGGAGGGCTGGTGTGTGTTACCCTTAAATGAACACAGGCTAAGTTGCGCCTGTAATTTTACAGTGAGGGCTAGAACCATCCCAAATTCAGTAATGACTGAACTGGATGGCAGCACGTATATTTCAAGAGAGATCCGTAACAAATCGGTATATACATGTCCCTAGGTGATTATGTTTCCCCATGTTTTCAGAACTGCAACCTGTCTCTTGATGGTATTGCCCAGGTTCCATGTTGTTCATACCCTTCGTGGTGGTTGTCAGAGCAGGCTGAAATAATCTACTCTTACGGAGATTTAAATAAAAAAGATAATCCTCTGTTACTATCATCCTATGCCAAAGACTTGATAGACAGGAAATACGATTCCCATCTACACATTTCACGGATGGTTCTGTTTTAGATTCTTCCGATGTTGGGGCTTCCTTTGTAATACCAGCGCTTAGCATCAGAAAGAAATTCCATATTACGAAAGGATGTTCTATATTTACAGCAGAGTTATTTGCTATTTTGAAAGCACTAGATTTTATACTTGACATGCCCGTTATACATAGACAAATACTTATACTATCGGACTCAAAAAATCAGCGCTTACGGCTTTACATTGTCAATCAAAATCTAGTCGTTCAGACTTGGTGTGTGTGAGATCTTATTTCTCATTCATCAGTTAATAACCCGGGGTATCGATGTAACTCTGTTATGGGTTCCAGGGGCACTCTAGTTTACGTGGCAATGATTTAGCTGACTTTTATGCTAAGGAAGCTGCAAGAAATAAATCTGATGTTTTGAATTGTGATATCCTTCTTTCTTCATCTGAAGCTATCCACATTCTGACAAGTTCAATCTGGAAACATAAGACAGATACAATATCTGGAAGATTCAGCTCGGAAGCACAGATGGGATATGACGAAACCAACCAACAAGCAAATGCTGTAATCCTCCTCCAGGGGCCAATCCCAAATCGTAACCTTGTACATAGGCTGCGGGTTAATGGTTGGTTAGGTAGGTATTTAAAACCGGCACCTGCTTGTGCATGTGGTCAGACTCTCGATATATCCCTCATTTTTTATTTGACTGTACTAGTACAAAAAATCACTTTCAGCCTCTTCATGATAAGATGAAGTCCTTCAAGCTTCCGTTGACTTTGTCAAGTGTGTTTTTAATCCCAGTTATGAGAACGGCTGGAGCCTGGCAATGTTGGCTGTTACTCTTATTAAATCTCATCCACTTGGAAGATATTTTTAATTCTTCCACCGCCCACCCTCTCCTCGATGCCTCCCTCCCCCCTAACAGGTTTTTTGTTTGTTTGTTTTTTAGAACCAAATCGCGAATTTTTGAAACGTTTAAAATCTTATTCAAGGCATATTCCATATCAGTATGGTTCGGCGTCTAATTTGCACGTAGAGCAAGGCTTTTCATCCCCCCCCCCCCCCCCCCCCCCTCTTCCTTCCTCTTCTCCCCCTTCCCCAATCCATATATACCCATAAGCTGTTCGACTCTTACGAGTAATATGTCAGCCAGTTCCATACTTTAATGACCCTTGACTACCATGTATTGGATATACATGTAGTCACACAGAATTGGTGTTTCTGAATTCCGGTATATATGGGCTCTCAGTGTGTGTGTGTGTGTGTGTGTGTGTGTGTGTGTGTGTGTGTGTGTTATGTTAGTGTATGTAGAAATTATCTCCTCTATAGGCTTATTGCTTTGATGTTTGGACAAACGAACGAATGAACGAAGTTTAATGCTGTTAGGCTGTAAAAAAGCCCTTTAAGCAAATCGGCGGGATGTACAATAACAAAACGCGACTCAATTTAGATTTTATTAACATGGAAACCACAGCAATATCCTGTTTTTTCACTTACGTGATGAAATCATGAACGAGAAAATGTCACTGGTGTTCACTGTCAGTTCTGTAGACGACGGTCACCCCAGGTAAAACTGGATCAGTCCGTGGACAGCGTGCAGCACATGCTTGGGGTCTCTGCATGCTTCGTGTTGCCGATGCGTCTTCCTTTCCCAAATGCAGGTCAATTTAAGACATTCCTCTTATGACATGTGTCTTTCTTCCTGGTTGTTAAACCAGAAAAAGCGATCGTCTTCCGAACACGGATCGCAGGAATATTCTTGAAGGTCGTCGTCTGATTCACACAGCAGCAGCACATTTAAATCATCCGTTTGATGGAACACATCCTTCCGAAATACTTTTTGTCTATAGGTTGCTCCCAAACTTGTGTCGATGTCCGACTGGTGGATTTCTGGGCCCCTGCTGTTGCGCACCGACGGATCGGGGTGCGAGCTCCGAAGCGTATCCTGAATGGGCGTGGATGTGTATGTGCGTGCGCGCGTATGTGTGCGTGCATGCGTGTGTTTATGAGAGTGAATGCATGTGTGTACGAGTGCTCGAGTATGAGTGTGTGTGTGTGTGTGTGTGTGTGTGTGTGTGTGCTGTGTGTGTGTGTGGGCGTGTGGGTGTGTGTGTGTGTGTGTGTGTGTGTGTGTGTGTGTGTGTGTGTGTGTGTGTGTGTGTGTGTGTGTGTGTGTGGCGTGTGTGTAAGTCTGTGTGTGAGTGTGCAAGTTTGAGTGTATGTGAGGGTATGAGTGTGTTCGTATTGAGATGCGTGTATTTGTGTATTTATGTAAGTACGTACTTTGTGTGTGTGCGCGCGCGGGCACGCGCGTCCGTATGTGTATGTGCGTGAGTACGCACGCGCGCATTGTGTGTGCGCTTGTGTGTGTATGTGTGCGCGCGTACTTTGGTGTGTTTAATTATGCTTCTTTGCTTTTAAATGAAAAACGTTGGTATTCTGTTCATAATGTTTTCTTAAATGTCAGTACAACTTAGGTAATCTGACAATAAATTGGTTTCAGTCAGTCAGTCAGTGTGTGTGTGAATGTGTGTATCGTTAGATGCAAATCGCATTGTTTCCCTCTCCAGTTATGGGCCAGAGATTCGCAGTTCTCTTCCGTTACAGGTGAGGCAGTCTTATTATCTACACCACATCCTTCAAGTCTAAACTGAAAAACCATTTGTCGAAGACAAGAAGTGATCAAAAGCAGGACAAAAAAAAAGAAATAAAAAAGCAGCAGAAAAGTACACAGTAATAAAAGAAACAACAGATAAATGCACCAAAAATAGTACACAGGTTTAAAATAGTCAATGTGAACTCGAAAAAAAAAAAAAACATATCATGACGACACCAACCAGTTATACACAGTAGCAAAACGTCGTGCAGAGTCATAAAAAGTCACACGATGTAGTCAAAGTTAGAACATGAACTGTGGTGATAAGTAGCTAGGGTGCGCCTTATTACGGTGGCTAAGAGTAGTACCAGACAGCAACAGAGGCTCATATAGGGGAAAGAAGGAAAAAAAACACACACACACCCCCACAACGAAAAAGTCACAATGGTACAAAGTCATGAACTGTGTACTGACAAAACAAGCCTGAGGACTTGGCTACGCTCTCTGTGGCTTTACGGTATTACCTATCAGCCCCTCTACCCTCTGAGCTGTCTGCTTTAGCCACGCAAGTGACGAGGGACGTTGGGATCACCGGGAGTGAACCCCCCCCCCCCCCCCCCCCCCCCCCCTTTGTCTTTGTCTGAAGAGGACCGACTCTGTTCTCGGTTTCAGTTTATTTACACAGTGACTGCCGTGTGCTCATACA
>JADBJO010005919.1:95217-100217 GCA_016801955.1 Conus betulinus | reverse complement strand
CTACTTTTAATGTTTTCATCAACACCATTGTAAAGTATACTTTCGACACGAGAAAAGTTCCATAACTTGACCACTGTCAGCCACAAAATGGGCATTCAGCATCCCTGTATGAATGCAGCACTGATGACACGCTTACCTGCCCTGGCCATCCCTTGCATCATCTGGCATTGTCAGTCACTGAAGGCTCTCGCCAAAGCAGCTTTGCCATTGATTTCGTTGGCAGCAGGAAGCAGATTGATTTTATCTGCAATCCCTGACGAAGGTAAGCTGAGAGATGTCAGATGCTTTGCTTGCAGACTTGTTACGCAAGGAAGATTTGAACGCCGTGGCAGGCATGTTTTGGCCAAGTGAACAAAGCATTCACTTCTTTCTTCAAGGATTCTTCTTGGTTCAAGGCCTGTTGAAGCAAGCATGTTAAATGGGGACATTCCACTACAACATCAGTCGTTTGTCTCTTAACGGTATTTGCAGCTAGCAGCCAAAATAAGAGGTAGGGGTATCGGGGTTCAGTTTTGAGATCTGGCTTGAATTGGATTCTTTGAAGTTTCTTTCTATTTCACCTTTTTTTTTTTTTTAACAATGTTACTTAAATCATCATTTTCAGTAAATGTAAAACGAGGCAGGGAACAGTAAACAGTAACTAACAAACAAGTAGGGTAACTCTTGCTCCCATGATCAAATGAGTACACACCCACAACTCCAAAGGAACGCTGCTAATTCCAGGAGTTACCCTACTTGTTTGTTATCTACAATTTTCAGATTGTTTCTTTGTGAAAGAGTGAGGGATTTTTGTAATGGACACCGAACTTTGTGAAAACGCATCATTAAAAAAATGTCACCAGCGTACAAGTCAGAAGGAACACGGAAGAACAAGGAAGAAGAAAGAAGGAAGAAAATTCCGTGAAAGTGATTGGTGACCATCCCCAACCCTCTCCCCACCCCCCACCCCCATTCCAGCCACGCTTTCCCCTCTGAAAGAAAAAAAAAACAAAAAAAAAAAAAAACAAAACAAAGGATCATTAGACCCGTAATCCTAGGGTTGTAGGGCATCACTACACGACAGTCCTCTTCCACCCTCGTCTGTCGTCTGCCCCGCTCTCTGGGAATCGCCAAAGGTCAGAAAATGTCCATTCCTTGATTTTGTCCACCACCTACCACTTACTCTGTCTGCCTCTTCTTCTTCCGTCCTCCGTTTCCCGGCACAGTTCCCTGCAAGATGGCTTTTGTACGGCCGGGATAATCTAGAGATGTGACTGACTGACTGACCATACCGTTTCAAACTTAAAGAAAGATCACTGTTCCGCCAACCCAATGAAACAGACGAACAAAAACCACAAAACAAAACACAACTCATTTCGACCTCTTGGTCTGCTTCAGGCAAGAAAGAAGAAGACCGAAGAGGTCGAAACGCGTCGTATTTTGTTTTGTCATTTGTCTCTTTCGTTCGCCGGAACAGTAATTTTTCTTTTTTTTTTTTTTTCAGTTTGTTTCAATTTTCAATTTCCATCCGCAGTCACCTCCCTTTCAACATACCATTTCAGTTTTTGTTTCCTGACTGTTGTCAACAGATCTTCAAGGACGGGGGAGTGTGTGTGTGTGTGTGTGTGTGTGTGTGTGTGTGTGTGTGTGTGTGTGTGTGTGAGACGATTAACTCGATTTTTGTTTTGTTATGTGTACTTCGTCGTTGGTGACATGATCTTTCTAGGAGATGCTTTAGGAGTTCGCGGTAACATCTCATTTTGAATGCCGGGATTCCTCTTTGTTGACTTGATGTCAGGGTCAACGTTTCACAAGCATAGCCAAACACTGGTATCACTAGCGTGCGCATCATTCTCACTTTGGAAAAGAGATAGAAAACCAAAAGCAAAAACAAACAAACAAACAAACAAAAAAAATGATAGGTCTTAGCTGTACATAACAATCAAGCCATGTTCAGTATTCCCAGTTGGCTTAATACCAGTGACTTTTGTTAAACGATATCATTTCTTTAAAAACAAGAGGAAAAAGTAATGGAACGGGAGGGGGAAGGAGGGGGGAAGTGGGGGGGGGGGGGGGGGGGGGGGAACACGTAAACTCGGCACACTATCGACTCTCCCGACTTTGTTCAATACATTCAGTTCTATTTTTTCTTGCTGTCGTGTCCCTATCACCCCGACTCCCACTCCCAACCCCTCCCCCACTTTTTCTCCCTATCCCCGACTATCTCTCTCTCTCTCTCTGCACCCTCTCTCCATTCCTCACCGTCCTCGTTCGTCCTTACTGCGAGAATCCTAAAAGTGCGAAGAAGGTTGAAGACTGTAGGAACACTATCTGGCTCACTCAAAATAAGTAGGCGACGTAACTGACTAAATATGAAATGTTGACATTTCCTTGAACTAAAAAAAATGGTCAACGAAACCAGAGAGATTTTTAATCAGAGAGAGAGAGAGAGAGAGAGAGAGAGAGAGAGAGGAGAGACAGAGGCAGAGACAGAGGGAGAGAGAGGGGAGAGAGTGGAGGGAGGGTGGGAGAGAGGGAGAGACACACCAGAGACACAGAGACACACACACACACACACACACACACACACACACACACACACACACATACACACACACACCCAGGAGAAAGAAAGCAGCCTTCTACCAGCCTCCACACTCCCTGTAAATTAGGCGAGTTTGTCCAAGCGAGCGAACACACCCAGCAGTATAAGAAGCTAGCTAGCTAGCTGGCTAGCCAGTGAGTGAGACGTTTCACTGATCGATCCCAGTCAGCAGCCAGGCATAGAGGTACCCAGGGCCGAGAACTCTTGCTCTTCCTAAACTCTCGACCGGAAACAGCCCTTTTTTTTTTTCTTTTTTTTTTTTTTTTTTTTTTTTTTTTTCCCACCTCCCCCTTTAACAGAAACGGTAAGTTTTCTATCGAGAAACACGGGCAGCTCTAATGGGTCGTTAGAGAGGCCAGGGTTGTTGAGAGAGAGAGAGAGAGAGAGAGAGAGAGAGAGAGAGAGAGAGAGAGAGAGAGAGAGGGAGGGAGGAGGAGGGGGGAGGGGGGAGAAAAAAGGAGAAAAAAAAGAAAAGAAAAGAAAAACCCGGGGATTAATTTGCGAACCATCGACTGATAGACAGGACAAGAACAATAAAGCGCTGCAAGAGACTTGCACACACACACACACACACACACACACGCACACACACACACACACACACACACACACATACACACACACCCAGGAGAAAGAAAGCAGCCTTTCTACCAGCCTCCACACTCCCTGTAAATTAGGCGAGTTTGTCCCAAGCGAGCGAACACACCCAGCAGATAAGAAGCTAGCTAGCTAGCTGGCTAGCCAGTGAGTGAGACGTTTCACTGATCGATCCCAGTCAGCAGCCAGGCATAGAGGTACCCAGGGCCCAAACTCTTGCTCTTCCTAAACTCTCGACCGGAAACAGCACAGCCCCTTTTTTTTTTCTTTTTCTTTTTTTTTTTTTTTTTTTTTGCCCACCTCCCCCCTTTAACAGAAAACGGTAAGTTTTTCTATCGAGAAAAACGGGGCAGCTCTAATGGGTCGTTAGAGAGGCCAGGGGTTGTTGAGAGAGAGAGAGAGAGAGAGAGAGAGAGACAGGGGAGGGAGGGAGGGGGAGAAAAAGGAGAAGAAAAAAAGAAAAGAAAACCCGGGGATTAATTTGCGAACCATCGACTGATAGCAGGACAAGAACAATAAAGCAGCTGCAAGAGACTTGCACACACACACACACACACACACACACACACACACACACACACACACACACACACACACACACACAAAAGACACAAATACACAAGTGTGCGCGGGCGTATGAGCGCACGCACACGTGCACACCAATTTAGATCGATAGAAAGATATTCTCTCTCTCTCTCTCTCTCTCTCTCTCTCTCTCTCTGCCTGTCTGTCTGTCTGTGTCATAAATATCTATCTTTTCCATAAGTCAGTCAGTCTGTCTATTTATGTCTATGTATCTGTCTATATCTATGGTTACTTACAGCTTAGGTTTAAATTAAAAAAAAAAAAAAAAAAAAACCAAGCAGTACATCTCCAACCCCCACGAGCTAGCTTACTTTCCTGTTCGGACCAGCGCACTGAGTAACCGGTTCCGACGATCCAGTTACCAGAACCAGAAACCCGTGCCTATCACCAGAACCAGCCACTGTAGGCCTACCACCCCGAGCCAACAAGCACCACTGTTGACCAACCAGTTCATCAGGTACGACCTTTGAAGTTACAATGTCATTACCACTCTATGTTAGTCAGTAGAAACAGCACTCCGGGGGGGGGGGGGGGGGGGGGGGGGGGGGGGGTAGGGGGGGGGGCATCGTATCGGGTCGCCAGATGCAAACCGCCGAATCCAGGTCGTATTGAGATCGGTCGAAGCTGTGGTGTCATATTCGTAATGTGACGCGCAGGATTTCTAGATTCCACACCCCGTGTGAAGACCGACGCCTCTTTGTACCAATGGCAAGGGAGTTTACGTTTATTCGGCGAATCATGAAGTTCGACATGTATGTTAATAGAATAGAAAGAGAACATTGAAACATAAAGTGTAATCGAATTTCTAATTCAGCTTATTTTGTGTGTTCGATATTATCAAGATAACTGTCCGTGTATCTGTATGGCTGTAAGGACGAGGTGGACACTCACTTGCTATTCTTCCAGTCGTGTTTGGTATTTACACTCATTTCGCCTAAAATGAGGACCGTAAGTCAAATGAATCCATAAAAAGATACATAAATGAATATATTAAAATCCGAGAAACGAATTAATAAATAAATAACAGATAATTAAACAAATAGATTAAAAAAGAATCCGACAAATGGGTGTAATCTTACTTCCCTCTAAAATTTAGAAATGGATATGATCTTACGTTCTTCTGAAGTCAAATATATAGGACACAGGTAAAAGAATGTACACAAAACACACAAGCAGCACGCACGCGCGCGCGCGCGTGCACACATACACACACACACACACACACACACACACA
>JADBJO010005919.1:67717-80217 GCA_016801955.1 Conus betulinus | reverse complement strand
GCCCACCCCCCCCCACCGCCTCCCGTCGTCCTCTCTCACCGCCCTCTTTCCTCTACTTCTTCTCTCCACCCACCACCACCCCCCCCAGTCCTCCCGACCCCTCCTCGGCCCAACCCTCCAACTTGCACAACTCTCCGCACTTTCGGTCTTCACGGTCGATCGCTCTCTTCTCTCTTCGTCTTCCCGACGTTGGGACCTGAATTATCTGCACAAGTTTCAGCCAACTGAATGAGATGCAGGGGGGGGGGAAGAGAGAGAGAGAGAGAGAGAGAGGAGAGAGAGAGAGAGAGGGAGAGAGAGAGGAGAGAGAGAGAGGGGAGAGAGAGAGGAGAGGGGAGAGAGAGAGAGAAGAGTAGATAGAGAGAGAGCAGGAGAGAGAGAGAGAGAGATTTATGGAGAGAGAGAGAGAGAGAGAGAGAGAGAGGAAGAGAGAGAGAGAGAGAGAGAGAGACAGACAGACAGACAGACAAGGGAGCCAGACAGAGACAGGCAGAGCGCACCAGTTCCTCCAATTCTACAATCCCTACCCCACCCCAACTCCCAACCCCCAGCCTCTCCCCCCCCAAAAAAAACCCAAAAGACCCATGGAAAGTGCCCGGTATGCAAGTAGACTCCCTCCCCTCCGCCGCAAAGGGAAGGAACGGTGGGTGAGAGCATCTTCTTCTTCTTCTATTCTTCTTCTTCTTCTTCTTCTTTTTTTGGCTTGTGAAGGATGGTGTGCCCCGTGCTGCTTCAATACATAAAGATGAAGATGGAAATGTTTGTCGAAGCGGGAAGACTGCTCACAAGTGGTAGTCGGGGATAGGGCTAAGAGTGGCGGCGAAGTAGACGGGCGGGGGGGGGGGGTGGTGGGTGGTGGGGGTGTGTGTGTGAGCGATCCGGAACCCGCTTTTGGTAAATGAGAAATTGAAGTGGTGGCAGGGTTGGATGGGTAGGGGGCTTCCACCAACCAGTTCGTCGTATGCTTCTTCTTGTTCGATCTATTTGCCTTCTATTTTTCTTTGTTTTTTTTTTTTTTTTGCCTGCTGTTCTTTCTTTTTTCACTCTACTTTCTTTCTTCATGTCTTATATCATCATCATCATCATCATCATCATCATATCATCATCATCATCTTCTTCTTCTTCTCTTCTTCTTCTTCTTCTCCCCCTCCTTTTTGGACTTCTTCGCTTTCTTCTATTCCTCCTTCCTTTCGATTTTTTTTGTCCTCTTCATATCTTATCTCTTTCTTCTTCTGGTCCTATCCTCCCCCCCACCCCCCGTCTTCTTTTTTCCTCCTCCATTCCTCCTCCTCCTCCTCCCTCTTCTTTGGGGTGGGTGTGCTTCCTTCCCTTTTCTTCTTCTTCTCTTCTTCTCCTCCTCCTCCTCCATCCTACCTCCTCCCCTCCTCCCCCTCCCTCCCCCTCCTCCCTCTTCTTGTGCGTTGTCATTCCTGGTTTTATTCGTTTCCAACCGTTCGTTTCTCTGTCTGTCTGTCTCGATGTTTCTGTCTGGAACATCTCTTGGTGCGCCTTTTGTCTGTCTGTTGTCTGTCTGTTTGTCTGCCTGTTTGTCTGTGTCTGCTTGTCTGCCTGTTTGTCACTACACATGCGTCCACGTCTCTTTGTCTGTCGTTTCTGGGTGTCATCCTATTTGTCTGTCTGTCTGGGAAAGGGTGACGGGGGTGGGGGGTGGGGGGAAGGATGAGCAAGAATATTGAGAGGCGGACGTGGGGGAGAGAGAGACTGGGGAGGAGGGATGGGGGGGGGGGGCAGGGGAAAGGGTGAAGGGGAGGAGGGGGAAGGACACAGTTCCCATCTGCTCTCCAAATCTAGCGTGGCGACCCATGAGCCCACTAGTCAGATGGAGAGCGAATCCCTTTAGTGCCAGACAATCAGCTTTATAGTCGCATGTTTCATGCCACAACATGCAAAACGAAGCGAAGGCAGGGTAAGAAACTTAAGATACACTGGGGGGGGGGGGGTAGGGGGGGCAGGACGGATGAAACGGGTGGAACGAGAGAGAGAGAGAGAGGAGAGAGAGAGAGAGAGAGAGAGAGGAGAGAGAGAGGGTTGAAAACAGAGGTTGGAGGGCAGAGGTGGGGCGGGGTGGGTGGAGGGGGAGGGGCGCGGAGAGGTGGCAAGCGGAGGGGGGGGGGGGGGGGGGCAAGCGGTGGAAGCGAATCTTAAAAGCAAAGGGAAGGTAACTGGGGAAACATGGGGAGAGAGAGGGGAGAACGGGCTAATGGAGGAGGGTTTGGAGAGTGGGAGGACGCTATGTCGGAATTGAAGCGGGTCTGAGGCAATGAGAGGGGAAGGGGGAAGTGTGGAGGGGTAGCATGTGAAATGAAACACCGACACCGCCTTGCAACCCACCATGTCTAAAGTCGCCGAACCATTGTGAGTTTTGAAATGCCTTTACAAATCACCATCATCATCAGTATCAATCATCATCATCATCATCATCATCATCACATCGCGTTATCATGCGACGTCATCATCAGGCATCGTTCACCATCATCATCATCGTGGCGTCTTGTAATTGTCCTCGGGCTCCTCCTCTCTCTGCTGTCTTTCTGTCTGTGTGTCTGTCTTTCCCGTCTCTCTTCTGGGGAGGTGATCTCTCTCTCTCGCTCTGTCTGTCATCCCATCTCAATAAACCTCGGGTCTCCCTCTCCCCTCTCTATCTTTTCTCACTGTGTCTGTAACAGGTTCCCATTTGTAGGAGGCCCCAGAGAATGTGTGATGAGCCAGTCATAAACATTCTAATTAACAGATTGCTAAAACAATGTGTCCCGGGTTCTCTCTATGTCTGCTTTCTTCTGAGAAGCCAGCAATCACTCATGTTGTTTGGCATTGACTCCGTGCCAAAGATAGAACTCTAAAGAAAAAACAGCATACGGCGAAGCCCCTTCATTGATCTGAAAATAGAAAAGCGTCATCCAGAGAAAGTCGTAAAAAGTCCATCCCTCTGTCTGTCTGTCTGCTCTGTCTTCTGTCAAACTCTCTCTCTCACTCTTCTCTCTCTCTTCTCTGTGTGTGTGTGTGTCGTGTGTGTGTGTTGTGTGTATGTGTGTGTGTTGTGTGTGTGTAAGTGTTGTGTGTTTTGTGCGTGTGTGTTGTGTGTGTGGTGTGTTCCGCGCGTGCGCACGCACGTGTATGTGTGTGTATAATATGTATGTTTGTGTGCGTGCGGTGCGTGCGTGCGTGTGTGTGTGCGTGCGTGCGTGCGTGCGTGCGTGCGTGCGTGCGTGCGTGTGTGCGGTGTGTGTGGTGTGTGTGTGTGTGTGGGTATTAAGAGAGAGAGAGAGAGAGAGAGTGAAAAGAGGGGACGGAGAGAGAGAGAGAGATAGAGAGATGAGAGAAACGGAGGAGAGAGAGAGGAGGGGGAGGAGGAGTGAGGTAGGAGGATGGGAGAGAGAGAGAGGGAGGAGAGAGGGCGAGGAGGAGGAGGGGCGGAGGGAGGCGGGAGGAGAGAGAGGAGGGGAGGGGGTGAGAGAGAGAGAGGAGAGGAGGAGGCGAAGGAGAAGAGGGAGGAGTAGAGATAGAGACGACGAGAACCGGGGGGAGATGGAGGAGAGAGGAGGGGGGAGGACCGAGGAGCGGAGAGTGATGAGAGGGAGAGAATACATGGCGCGGAAGAGAATACATTCATGCGAATGGCGATAACGAATGGTGAGAAATAGTCAACCTTTCAAATTTGGTGTGAAAAAAAAACGAAAGACTTTTCAACCTTCGACAAAAAATGTGTCATGATAGTCACAATGTCAGCAGAAATCGTAAACACTTACAACCAATGACAATGCCAAAAGTAATAACTAATACGTACATATAACTCATTAACCATCAAAATAAACATACCAGTTTCCTACCTGTGTCTTCTCACTGATGCCCCGCCAGCACAAAACCGTCAGTACCTTCGTCACTTCACAGAATTACGTACTACTGTTCCAGTCAGGCATTAAAACTGTTCCCGAACTCCCGAGGATAGAAACACATCCGCAAGAAAAATGGTTTGTGCGTGGGGTCCGCCTTCAAATTCTGATGCCTGAGGTTTCCTTTCCAAAAGAGGATAATAAAGCACACTTCGAGATTCATCATCATTTTCCCAAGGAATTTGCCCAACAGCCAACACTTCGTACTACAGAGTAGTGCGAAGTGGTCACGACGATACGAGAATTTGTCCCCTGGGCAAAAGGAGGGTAAAGCGGAACATCCACTTTGATCAGTAAATCATAGAATGTACTCAGACAGTTCAAATAAAGAGATAGATAGAGAGGAGAAAGAGACGAGAGAGAGAGAGGAGAGAGAGAGGAGAACACAAACGTGAGGACGAGACTTAGGAAAAGAAGAAAAAAACGTGGCATTACAGTGGCGGGCGTGCTTCCCCACACATGTGGGAATCCTAATTTCACACCAAAGCAATCTTGGCACAGTCCTAGTTTCAGTGGCCCCCCTTCACGGGGTCGATCTCTTTGATTTCGCGACTGAAAAAGCCATTTACAGTCCCCCCCCCCCCCGTCAGTGTGCACCGTTATGACGATGTATTGACACATACAATAGAACACCATTTGGACAAATCTTCACGACCTTTCAATATGTCAGCGGTTATCGGATCGTTCAATTCTCTGATGAAAAAAAAGAAAAGATAAATTGAAGGAATGATGCCACAAACAACCATCTGAGAGAAAACGGCGCAAAGACCCTTTCTTCTTATTCTTCTTCTTCTCTTCTTCTTCTTCTCTTCTTCTTCCTTCTCTGTTTCTCACAATGGTCTGATTGTCCTTTGAGATTTGCCGACAACATCAGGAGCAGGACCAACACGTTAGTTTGATGCACGTGCCTGAGCCGTCCACTCACTTTGTGACACCGGCCGGGCCCAGCTCGAGCTGAGCGACCTGATGAGATCAAGCGTGATGATTTGGTCATGGTACCACATGTGTGCGCTTTCTGGCGTGATGAGAGACAGAGAGAGGAGAGAGAGAGAGAGAGAGAGAGAGAGAGAAAAGAGGGAGAGAGAGGAGGGGGGGGGGTGGGGTGGAGACAGGCAGACAGACAGAAAAGAGCAACAGAGGGAGAAAGAGAGACAAAGAGAGAGAGAGAGAGACAGGAGACAGACATAGAGGGGGGGGGGTGTGGAGACAGAGATGGTGGGGTAAACAACCGGGGAAGAGAGAGGACAGAGAGAAGAGAGAGAGAGGGAGAAAGACGAGGAGAAGAGAGAGAGCGAAGAGAGAGAGAGACAGAGAGGGAGAGACAGAGGGGGCAAGGGAGACAGAGATGGTGAAGATAATCTGGTGAGATGAGGAGAGAAGAGAGAGAGAGGAGAAAGAGAGAGTAGAGAGAGAATAGGAGAGAGAGAAAGAGAGAGAGAGAAGTTAAGATAAACCACTAGGCAGGGAGAAGAGAGATGAGAGAGAAATGGAGGGGAGGGAGAGAGGAGAGGGGGAATAGATGAAAGAGAGAGACGAGGGGATTTATCTGAAAACACACACACCACACGGGGGAGAGCACCCACACCACACACACACACACACCAGGACACGCCTCACCACACCCTACGAACACGCACTCCACGCACGGCAGATACCGGGACACAAAGTTGGACGACACACCCCACACGTAGAAAGAACACCACGCACACACCAACACACACACACACACACACACACACACACACACACCGCACACCCACACCCACCACGCACACACACACACACACAACGACACACACATGACACACACACACACACCATTATTCTGTTCGAGATGGACCGCCATTAATCTGCCTGCAGCACAAAACGTAAAACGAGCCACATTATTACAGGGAACGAAAGACAGTAACTGCAGGTTTATGGTCTTTAGTGGTCAAGAGGAAGAAGCAGCTCTTCTGGCGGTTGTCTGGCAACAAAAGCAGCGGTATCTTCTTCCAGAAAAGAGAAAGAAGCTGAAACAGATGGCTGGCTAGCTCTCTCTCTCTCTCTCTCTCTCTCTCTCTCCTCCCCTCCCTCTCTCTCTCTCTCTCTCTCTTGTGTGTGGTGTGTGTGTGTGTGTGTGTGGTGGGTGTGTGTGTGTGTGTGTGTGTGTGTGTGTGTGTGTGTGTGTGCAGACTATCGGCCACAAGGATCTTCCTCTGCGTCTTGTGCACATGTTGTAGATACTATCTAGACTTAGTACGTTTTTTTTTTTTTTGCCTACTATTTTGAGACAGTCTTCACCACTCGGTTTTCGCTCGGTTTAGTGTTTATTTCTGATCTTTTTTTTTTTTTTTTTTTGTTAGGTAGAGGCATACCAATATCAGACAAAACTGGAAACAGTGACGACATTTTCAATGCCAGACTAGTGGCAATAAGTCAAGGTACAGTGCTAATACTAAACTTCCTTTATTGACGTAGAAACACACACTTCTGCTATTTTTTTTTTTTTTTTACAAGTTAATGTGATACTGACGTCTGAGAGGACGCTGAGGCGTGGTAAAAAATTATGCGCTCACATAAACTTGAATGAATCCGCCTAGTCTATGAACAGTTCATTTTTGTTTTTTTTTACCTTTCATAGACACTGGTGAGATAGGGTTTTTTTTTTTTCCCTCCACCCCCCCTCTCCCTCCCCCCCCTCCTTCTCTTCTCCCCTCTCTCCTTTCCCTCTCCTCTCTCCCCCCCCCTCTCCTCTTCTCCCTTTTCTCTCCCCCTTCCCCCCCCCCCCCCCTCTCCCCCAAAAATAAATGAAGATTTCCTTTTTTTTTGTAACATTAAGTTCAAGAGCATTAGTATAAAGCACCCAGTCAACCATTTTCCCAGCTTCTAGCCATGTCTATTGTATCATAGTAAGTAACACGTGTTTGAGCGCTTCTTTTCTTTCCTTTTATTTCGTGTATTTCGTGTTTTTTTTTTCCTCGCTTGTTATCTGTCCTTTCCTTTCTTTCAATGTATTTCTTTCATTCGCTTTCAGGCAGTTTTTTTAATGTTACAATATTCATCACGATATTCATCTTTTTCCGCATCTTTTGTCACCCCTACTTTCCTTGATCTTTTCCTACTTTTCCTTGATAAACTTCTACCGTACGCCGCATTGCAAAATGATGCTTCATTCAACTCAGACTCGCGCGCGTGTACACGGCAGCACGTGCACGTAGCTGTTATAAAGAAGAAAACACCAGTACCCGGAAGTTTCGCATACGCGGGGCCGGAATACTCAGCTGGTAGAGCCCGGACTTGTAATCTTAGTGATCCTGGGGTTGCGGGTTCGAATCTCCGCCGGGCCGTTTCGGTACAGGGGATTTTTTTTTCCTCGGAATTAACATTTGGTTCTGACTCCATTTTTCCCATGCAGTCCTTCGAATGAGACTATAAACCGAGGTTCCGTGTGTGAACGCACGCATAACATTTTGCACACACGTAAAATCCCATCACCAACTTTCGGAAGAGAAGGCCAGTTTGGCCACTGGTATGGATGACACGTTACACATAGCATGCATCCTGCGTGAGAAATGGAAAGAACGAAGGAAGTAAGGAAATTGAGTGAACAATATTGAACGATATGGACTGGATGACACGGGATACGACTGAATGAAGCGCCAGCTGGCAGCTCTTCAGTCGGCACTACCCAGGTAGGCAGCCCGTTGTGTAAACGAGTGTGGCTTGTAAAGCGCTTAGAGCTTGGTCTCTAGCCGAGAATAGGCGCCATGTAAGTATTATATAATACGGCACATATTTGACTCTCCTCGTCGCATAACTTTTCTGTCACTCGCTCCTACGCTGAATTGATGTTTGTAAGGAAGCGCATACACTGGGCGTCTAGGATGCCGCAGAGAACTCACAATCTCGACCACTCAAGCAGAGTAGAAGTGAAAGACCCTTTTTTGCAAGTCGACAAGATGGAGGCGAGGAGGACGAGGAGGAGAAGGAGGAGGAGGAAAAGGGAAGAAGAGGAGAAGAGAGGAGGAGGAGGAAGGGGGTTGGGGGAGGGGGATGAAGGTAGGATAAGGTAAGAGAAGGGAAGGGGCGTGGGGTGGGGGAAGGCTGAGTGGGTGGGGGGGTGGAGGGGGGGGGGGGGGGGTAGGGGGTGGAGGTAGAGGCGGCGGCTAAAGGCGAGAGACGAAGGTGGTGGGATGGTAGAGATGATGAACGAGTTAACTAAAAGTCTGTCGATGCCGCACTGGCGAGACTTGGGGTCGGTGCCCACAGCGATGGACCACAGTGGCATGAGTCACCCAGTGGCCGTGTATGTTTACTAAACAGGTCTGACCCGCTGGGTTCTGGAAGTCGGCTTGTTAGTCCGAGTGCTGATGGAAGAGATTTGTACAGTATCGCAAGCGCGCCTGCTGCAGTCTAGAACATATAGAAGGGATGAAAGAGAAGAAGAGAGGAAGAAGTAAAGGTGTAGAAGGAGGGGGGGCAGGGGGGGGGGGGAGGGGGGGGGGGAGAGGAGTAGGAATGAGGAAAAAGCGGGGAAGAATGGGAAGGACAGATAACGAATGAATGTGGAGAGAGAGAGAGAGAGAGAGAGAGGTGAGAGAGAGAGAGGGGGGGAGAGAGGAGAGAGAGAGAGAGACAGAGAGACAGACAGACAGAGAGGACAGAGAGAGAGAGGCAGAGACAGAAACAGAGACAGAGACAGAGGAAGAGAGACACAGGAGAGACACACAGACACACACAGATAGATAAACACACACACACACACCACACACACACACACACACACACACAGAACACCACACACACACACACACACACACAAAGAGAGAGAGAAAGAGAGAGAGAGAACAGACACAGAGAGAGAGAGAGAGAGAGGAGAGAGGAGAGAGAGAGGAGAGAGGAGATCCGAGAGAGAGAGAGAGGAGAGAGAGAGATGAGAGAGTCACACCGACAAGACACCGACATAAGTGGCAGGACACAAAACAATCCCTAGGGCAAAGATAAGTGACACTTCCTTTTCACCCACACAATATCTCCTAGCTCCTTCCACCCCATTACCCATTATGTCTCCACCATCCCATATTAGCTGTCTCCACCATCAGACTATTAGCTATCCCCCCCCATCAGACTATTAGTTGTTTCCCACATCAGACTATTAGCTGTTTCCCCCACAAGACTATTAGCTATCTCCCCCATCAGACTATAGCTGTCTCCCCATCATCAGACTATTAGCTGTTCTCCCCTCAGACTAATGGCATAGACTAACGGCATCTCCCCCATCAGACTATTAGCAGTCTCCCCCACCAGATTATTAGTTGTCTCCCCCATCAGACTATTGCAGTTCCCCCATCAGATTATTATTATTTGTGTCCCCCACCAGACTATTAGTTGTCTCCCCCATCAGACTATAAGCAGTCTCCCCCCCCCCATCACTATCAGCAGTCTCCCCCCATCAGACTATTAGCCGTTTCCCCATCAGACTATCAGCTGTCTCCCCCAATCAGACTATGATCAGTCTCCCCCCATCAGACTATCAGCAGTCTCTCCCCCATCAGACTATCAGCAGTCTCTCCCCCATCAGACTATCAGCAGTCCCCCCATCAGACTATCATCAGTCTCCCCCATCAGACTATTAGCTGTCTCCACATCAGATTATCAGGTCTATCGCTGTCTCCCCCCATCAGACTATTAGCAGTCTCCCCCATCACACTATTAGCTGTCTCCCCCATCAGACTATTAGTGTCTCCTCACCCCCCCCCCATCAGACTATTAGCCGTCTCTCCCCATCAGACTATTAGCTGTCTCCCCCATCAGACTATCAGCTGTCTCCCCCCCATCAGACTATTAGAAGTCTCCCGCATCAGACTATTAGCGGTCTACCCCATCAGACTATTAGCATCTCCTCCATCGACTATTAGCAGTCTCCCCCATCAGATTATTAGTTGTCTCCCCCCAATCAGACTATTACCTGTCTCCCCCATCAGACTCTTAGCGGTCTCCCCCATCAGACTATCAGCAGTCTCCCCCATCAGACTATCAGCAGTCTCCCCCATCAGACTATTAGTTGTCTCTCCAAGATTATTAGCATCCCCACCCCCCTCAGACTATTTGCAGTCTTCCCCATCACACCATTAGTTATCTCCCCCATCAGACTATTAGCTGTCTCCCCATCAGACTATCAGCTGTCTCCCCCATCAGACTATTAGCTCTCTCCCCCATAAGACTATTAGTTGTCTCCCCCCATCAAACTATTAGCTGTCTCCCCCATCAGACTATTAGCTGTCTCCCCCATCAGACTATTAGCAGTCTCTCCCATCAGGACTACTGGCAGTCTCCCCCATCAGATTATTAGTTGTCTCCCACATCAGACTATTGCAGTCTCCCCCATCAGACTATCAGCAGTCTCCCCCATCAGACTATTAGTTGTCTCCCCCATCAGACTATCAGCTGTCTCCCCCCATCAGATTATTAGCATCTCCCCCATCAGACTATAAGCAGTCTCCCCCCCATCGGACTATCATCAGTCTCCCCCGTCAGACTATCAGCAGTCTCCCCCATCAGACTATCAGCAGTCTCCCCCATCCTATTAGCAGTCTCCCCCATCAGACTATTAGCAGTCTCCCCCCATCAACGACTATCAGCAGTCTCCCCCCATCAGACTATCAGCAGCTCCCCCGTCTCTCCCCCATCAGACTATCAGCAGTCTCCCCAGACATCAGACTATCAGCAGTCTCAGCCCCCATCGGACTATCATCAGTCTCCCCCATCAGACTATTAGCAGTCTCCCCCATCAGACTATTAGCAGTATCGTCTTCTCTTCTCCTCCTCCTTCGAGGCACAGTCTTAGCATACAACGGGCATGCAAATTCTGCCTCATTCAGTCATCTTTGGCTTATTTCCCATTGCCAGTTTTTCTGTCAACAATGTGTGTGTGTGTGTGTTTGTGTGTGTGTGTGTGTGTGGAGTGTGTGTGTGTGTGAGTGTGTGTATGTGTGGTGTGTGTGTGTGTGTGTGGTGTGGGTGAGGTGTGTGAGAGTGAGAGGGAGAGAGAGAGAGAAGGAGAGAGAGAGAGAGAAGAGAGTGTGTGTGTTGTGTGTGTGTGTGTGTGTGTGTGGTGTGTGTGTGTGTGTGTGTGTGTGTGTGGGAGGTGAGAGAGAGAGAGAGAGAGAGAGAGAGAGAGAGAGAGTGTGTATGTGTGTGTGTGTGCGCGCGCGCGCGCGTGTGAGTGTGTGTGTGTGTGTGTGTGTGTGTTGTGTGTGTGGTTGTGTGTGTGTGTGTGTCATAGAGAGAGAGAGAGAGAGAGAGAGAGAGAGAGGAGGGAGGGAGAGAGATATACTGAGACAGGCAGACAGACAGACAGACAGACAGAGAGAAGAGAGAGAGAGAGAGAGGGAGGAGCATCTACTGAGAGAGAGAGAGAGAGGAGAGAGAGAGAGCGAGAGAGAGAGAGAGAGAACTTAACCGAGACAGACTGAAGACAGACAAGACACAAACCCAAGAGAACAAGGCTAACCCCATCCTCTACTCTCACAAAAGTCACCAAGCTCTAACCACCCCACCAGACGATTGACAGCCTTCGCAATCATCGTCAGACACACTGCAACTTGACCAGAACAAGAAACATCACTGGGGGGGTTTTCCCTTCTTCGATGCGCGCAGCCTAGCATCATTTTAGAAACAGGCCTGAAAGTTCTGCCTCTTTCCGACTCCTTTCATTAATTTCTTATGCAGTTTGATGCCATAACACACGCACACACACACACACACACACACACACACACACACACACACGCCACACACACACGCCCACACACCACACACACACACACACACACACCCCGCACGCACGGCACTGTCACACACATATCTCTCCCTCTCGTCTGTCTCTGTCTGTCTGTCTTGTCTGTCTGTCTGTCTGTCTCTCTCTCTCTCTCTCTCTCTCTCTCTCTCTCTCTATATAGATAATATATATATATATATAGTTTGCATGGAAGCGTCAGCACACCAGACATTAGAACATCAACAAACCCCAGACGCTTTTGTATGAAAACGCAAAAATCATTGATTAAACTCAGCAAGAGAATACCCATATGTAAATGAATGCACAGACTGTGCATAGTATGTGAGAGTTTGTTCAAAGAAAAAAGTAGAGTGAGAAGGTGGGGGGGGGGGGGGGGGGGGGCGGGATAGGAGGATCGAGGCCCCCCACGTATCAGAGAAAAAAAACTGAGCAAAAGAAAAAAGAAAGGAAAAGACTGTGGGAAAAAAAATTGGAGGTTTGGAGGCTCCACAAAAAGAAAGAAAGAAAAAAAATGTATGGTTTGAAATTGTCGAATTGTTTGTTTTTTTTCTTGTGTGTGTTTGAACTGATTCATTCTGTTTATTCTGCCTCACTTGAACTTGTAATCTATTTCCCAGTTTGATGCCATAAATAAATGTGCAACAAAAACATACTATGATTTGATTTGTCGGAATTAAAAAATGAAATCGTATGTCTTTTTTTCCAAAGCTAATTCATTCTGTTTAAAGTGCTAAGCACAATGCTGAGATGACCAACTGAAAAAAACCAGTTTAATTGAAATCCTTTCTTTCTTTGAACTTGACAGG
>JADBJO010005919.1:57500-60000 GCA_016801955.1 Conus betulinus | reverse complement strand
AGCGGCGGTCTGGCATTCAGGGCATAGCAGTCACGACGTAACAAGCAGCACCAGGTGCAGAACTCGACCTCCAAGACACAATTCCTTCACCATTACCGCTACAGCCTAAACACGCGAGCTATACTGGTGTGCATGTTTCTGACAACGAGCTCATCCACTGGTTAATCTACATCATCACACGAGCTTACGCGCCAGCTAACAGAGTGTGTAACTGAACAGCCGGGCGAAGCGCATACGGCTGAAGCGAGCGCAGCAACAGGTGAGCGGAAGAAGAGGTGAGGCAGGTGTCGGAGGGGCAGGCGCAGGTGACAGAGCGGCGACGCCAAGACAGCGCTAGTGGCCACCTCTGCTCCAGCCTGTCACCCTGTCAGCCTCCCTGTCCCTGCTGTCTGAGTGCCAGCACTGATTCCATTGTCTCCTCTGTCTGTCTGCCACTGCCGGCACCACTGGCCCCGGGGAAGGGGGGTTGGGGGTGGGTGGGTGGAGGAGAGACAGGCTTTGGGAGGGAGGAGAAGGGGGCAACCGAGATTGTTCCCAGTTTCCGCAGATAACTACTTAAGACCGTCTGCTGCATACACGGTGCACCCACCCACCCACCTACACACACAGGCTGCAAGCCTCCGGCATAGCATCGCTGTCTAAGCTCCGGGAGGAAAAACTGGCATCATCAGGTATTAAGGCATTGTCGAGGCAAATGCGTAGTAGATTCTTCCTTTTAGAACCAGAGTCAACTCTCGGTAGCTAGGCGATTCAATGAAGCAATCCCCAGTGTGGACAGCAAGAAATCTTTTTTTTTTCTCCGTCCGGGCATTTAAAAAAAAAGGTCACACAAAAGCAACAAAATTTACAAAAGAGTATTATTCAGTTACTCCCCGTTATCTTTTGTGAATTCGTACCTTGATTCGCAGTAAGGTGATTGTCAATGTTCAAAATTCCTTTTAGGGTATGTTTGGTCTCCTCATTAATTAACAAATTTCCTGTACAGTATGTTTGGTCTCCTCGTAGTTTTCTTCTCAAGTTGAGTTGCTCCAGAATCTACTGCTGGGCGCTGTCAAAGTCACCAGGAAGGCTTCCCAGGTATCACGTGCTCCTCTGACTGGTTTGGAATGCAAGGGGTCAATACAAAAACGACAACCGCCTTTCTGCTCAACAACTTTCAGAGTTCAAGAGCATGGTGGGCGTACTTCAGGTAGCGAAGCAGAAAGAGCTCATCATCATAAACTCTATGAAAATCAATTCACCTCAAAAGACAAGAGCCGCAGTACATGGACGAGCAACGTGCTCTCCCTCCCCCTCCCCGTGGCCTGCCTGTTCTGGAGATGCTCGGAATAGCAACAGCTCGACCAGAGAAACTGTTTAGACCTGTGCGCCCATCTTCCTACCTCCTTGAGCCCCCTCCCCCCCGTTCTCCCACACACACCCTCTCGTTCCATCCTTGCTCACACCACCATTACTCCCTGCCTCCTCCTCCCCCCTATCACATCCACTCCACCTCCCTTCCCATCCCCACAACCTTTTCATCAGCGTTGAATGGTTGTTGAAGTCGGGGAGGCTTGTCAAAACGGCGCTTTGAGTGAGCATGGAGGTTTGAAGCTGGGGGGGGGGGGGGGGGTGGGGGGGGTTGGAGGTTGGGATTATAATGAGTTTATTCCGCCAGCCAGCAATGGCCATCGTTGTTTATCGCTGGAAAGGTCATTCCGTCGAGTGGTTGAGTGTGGTTCTTTTTCTGCCCATCACATACCGTCTTCTGTGAATGTTTCTCTTACTCTTCTACCACTGTCAGTCTGTCTCAGTGTTTGTCTCAGAGTACCTTTGTACGTTTGTCTGTCAGTGAATGAGTGAGTGAGTCAGTCTGTCTGTCTGACTGTCTGTCTCCCCCCCCCCCCCCCCCCCCCCCCCCCCCCCCCCGCTCACACACACACACACACACACACACGCACGCGCGCGCGCGCACGCGCACACACACACACACACACACACACACACAACACACACACACACACACACACACCACACACACACACTCTCTCTCTCTCTCTCTCTCTCTCTCTCTCTCTTTCTTCTCTCTCTCATTTTTCTGTATCTGTCACTATCTTCTCTCTCTCTCTCTCTCTCTCTCATTTTTCTGTATCTGTCACTATCCTCTCTCTCTCTCTCTCTCACACTTTCCGTTCGGACTTTCTCTCTCCACTCTCTCTCTCTCCTCCCTCCCTCCCTCTCTCTCTCTCCTCTCTCTCTCTCTCTCTCTCTCTCTCTCTCTCTCTCTCTCTCACTCCTTTCATTCTCTTCTGGATAGTCTGATGAGAACACAATAAGGTTTGAATTGTTTCAGCGTAAAAAAAAAACCCTCTTGAAAGCTGATAAAATAGACTAGAAACAAACGAGGCAACCTACCTGTCGGCATGAGGTTCTGACCATCAGGTCGCCACGATAACATCTGATCCTGCAGTGCTGCAGTGTCACACCGCTACATCTGTCTTTAATTCTATTGACAAAACGT
>JADBJO010005919.1:47500-52500 GCA_016801955.1 Conus betulinus | reverse complement strand
CAAATCACACATGACTCCAGATTCAATGGAAAAATTGGACAAATCACACATGACTCCAAGATCAATAGAAAGTCTGATAAATCATACATGACTACAAGAGCAATGTCTGCGTGTTCAGTTAGGGAAGAAGACATTTCCCATGTGTGAAACTGCACTCGGGTTCTCATCAAAATTATCTTGTGGACTTTTAGGTCAAAAACACAGTCATTTTGATACACGTGTTTGTTTATAACAGCACTCTTAATAAACAAAGAATTCTTTACGGACAGTTGCGTTCATTTTGACCAGATTCGAAACACACACACACACACACACACACACACACACACACACACACACACACACACACACACATACACACACACACACACACATTTACACGCACACATTTACATACACGCGCGCGTGCATGCACACAACAGCACGCGCGAACACGTACGCGCATGCACGCTCACGCAAGCACGTACAGTCAGAGAGAGAGAGAGAGAGAGAGAGAGAGAGAGTGAAGAGAGAGAGAGAGAGAGAGACAGACAGACAGACAGACAGGGACAGACAGACAGACAGACAGACAGACAGACAGACAAACAAACAGATAGACAGAGTGACAAGGTGACAGGCTGACGGAGGCAGAGAGAGCACGTTTGCTTTTTTACGCCGGGGTTTGACGATATTTTCACAAGAGTTCTCTTCACTGAAAGTAATATGATTTCCGGGAAGGCTAAAAGGCTTTCACACCCCGTGAGAGAGCCACACAGCTCTTAACGAAGAGAGAGAGAGAGAGAGAGAGAGAGAGAGAGAGAGAGAGAGAGGAGAGAGAGAGAGAGAGAGAGAGAGAGAGAGAGAGGAGAGAGGAGGAGAGAGAGAGAGAGAGAGAGAGGAGAGAGAGAGAGAGAGAGAGAGAGATTTTCAATGAGTGTTAAAAAAAAATCCCAATCTTTGATCGAAAAGGCCTTCACACAGAGGCTTTGGACATGTCTGATGCAATAACACGATATATCTCCCCCCGCGGAGGGCTTCGGAAGAAGTTCAGCATTCTCCGGAATCATTCGTGTGCTATTCTTTCCCTCTTTTCCTCCTCTTTTCATTTCTTTCTCAAAGACACGACAGGGTGCATATGGGGGACAGAGGGTGGGGTGTGGGGTGGGGGTGCAGGGTGGAGGGTATGCAAATCATTCCCACTTTTGATGTTCACTTCCTCTGGATGCTTTGAGTTCGTTTCAGAAGACTGCGGAGAAGGGAAGTTAAAACCTGATGAAAGGAGCTATGTGAATGTTATATGTGTTTCTTTTCTCTCTTTCTCCAATATTGTTCTACATGTTGCACATCTGATGTCTGCTGCTGCAGACTGCAGCCATAATAGTCTCTGGCATCAGCCGTCTAAGTAAACTTTTCTATGTCCAGTTCTACTGAGCGCTGTTATGAAACTCACTGCTGGCTCAAAACTGGTAGACTTTGCTTAATGCTGAGAATGAAGATCTGTTACACGCTCACAATTGATTAGAATTGGTTAGACTTTGCTCGGAGCTGAAATGGAAAGCTGTTAAACTCTCTGAATCGACTCAGACTGGTAGATTTTGCTCAGAGCTAAAGACGAGATTTTGTTTCACACGCACAGTCGACTCAAATCGGTGGACTTCTCTCAGAGATTAAGATTTGATGGACAGTCTCAATCGAGTTCAGTGGGTTGAAAATCTTTCAGGCAGTCAGTATCGAGTCATGTCGGTAGATTTCATTCAGAGCTGCAAGGAAAATCTCCGAGGCACACACAGTTTGCTTGAAGCTAAACTGAAAATCATGTTTGCGAGACACTTACTATTGACTCCAGTTGGTTGATGCTGCTCAAAGCTTAATTGGAAAACAAAAACAAAACAAAACAACCCCCCCAAAACGTTCAGACACCCATTATCGACTTCAGTTTGTAGGCCTTTCTCAGAGCTAAAATCAAAATCTGTTAAACACTCAATGTTGTTTCCAGCAGGTAAAACTTTGTACACAGCGAGAACGCGTATGTATGGGTATAAGTGTCGAGTAGGTAGACTTTCCTAAGCGCTAAAAAGAAAGTCTGCTAGGCACTCACTTTCGACTCAAACAGGTGAACTTGAACTTTGCTCAAGGCTAAAATTAAAAACAAAAATGTTAGACACTCAGTATTGAGTCACGTGGCAGACTTTGCTTCAGTGCTGAAGTGAAAATCTGCTGGACACATATCAAGTCGAGCGGACAAGATTTGCCTAAAAAAAAAAAATCTGACGTCTTCAACTGGAAGGACCTCATTATCAATACAAAAGCTAATGAACTTTACATTGAGCTAGTTTGCAGTTGTCCAGTTCACTTTTATAGACAGAATAAAGAAACGGCAGCGCCCAAGATTACAAGAAAGCGAATCACCCGAATCACAGACAGAATAAAGAAACGACAAGAATGCAGCATCACAAGGAAAAAAAAAAGAAACCGAATGGCGACTGTCTTACTGAGCTCATTCAACACATCATCCTGCACAAAGAAAGAAAGGGGGAGAAAAATTCGCCGGCCCTTTATTTTCCTGCTCCGGGACCAGTCCCGACGTGGACCCCTTTCCGCAATAAACAGCAAAGGACAGATGATATTATTCCGCCATCGATCTGTCTGCCGCTGCCAGGACCGACGAGAATGGCCTCCCCTTCGTTTGCAGAATGGCCTCCCCTGATCAGAAAATGGCCACCGCATCCTGGGTCCTCTCTGCAGCTGACATGCCCATCAGGAAAGTGCCAATGAAGGGAAGGGGGGGGGGGGGGGGGATAAACGAGGGGTCCATGAATAGGTAAGGAGGGCTGTGAGGACAGAACTCGGCATGGGGTCTTGACACATATGGGCCAAAGACACCGGGAGGGGTGGCACTTCGCCCCAACGAGCTGAGGCTGACAATCAGTCGTGCTGCCCACAGCCTGGTGAGTGGCGCTTCGTCCAAATGTGTCCAGTCTTCATGTATTTCTTCTGAATCATTATATTGCAATACTTTCAGATTTGCTTCCGTTCTTCTTTTTCTTCTTGAGAGAGGTACTTCGCTGAAATGTGACCAGTCTTCATTTATTTCTTCTTAATCATTATGTTACAACACTTCATATCTGCTTCCATTCTTCTTCTATTTGATTAATACATACATTCACAAAACGTCACTGTAAAATGAAAATGTGAACCCGAATATCCGAATATCATAGAGATGTTGGGAGGGGGGGGGGGGGGAGGGGGGGATCAGTCAATATACGTGGCATCCCTGCCTTCTAGAACTTCTGCGCCAGTGATTTCCACTTCTCTTACTTTCTCTTTGACCGTGTCATGTTTAGTTTAATCTTACGTTAGTCTCCTCCTCTTTTTTTTTGCACCCTTTAGGGACAATTTCATCTGTCTCTTGCACTGTGAAATGTACTTTTTTTCTGCTGTTACACTTTATAACAAGACAGCGTTTCGGGCTTTTTATCTGCCGACTATGTAACACGTCTGTGCACACATTAGTTGACCATGCTAAAGCGTCGTCTATTCGTCAATAAGGCGTTTTTTTTCTGTATTTTTCACGGCATCATCATGCTTGTATGTAAAGATCAACTATAAAAAACATTAAACATTTTTTTTGAATGATGTTTTCATCCCAGTGAAGATTAGTGAACGATTGATTTTATGTTAGTGCTTTGCCTCTGTCCCTAGTTGCCCATAACTACCGTATTGAAAACACCATGTATTGTTCTGTGTATTAATATTTCACAAATACAATAAGACAAGAAAAACATTATTTCTTTAGTCATTATCAAATATTTGAAGAAAATATTAGTTTTTCATCTAGTTCGTTGTGTGCATTGTACATTCAGCTCCTCCATGTCAGCAAGACATATCGTGTTATGAAACATGTAGATTCTTTTTCAAAACGATTATTTGTTTGGTCATTTATCCGAATATTCGAAAAGTACTAGTTCTTCATATAGTTCGTTGCGTGCATTACATGTTTAGACTCATCCAGATCAGCCAGACAACAGCGTGTGATCAAACATGTGGACTACTTTTCAAACTAAGTGTCTTTGAAGGAATGGAAACACATTCGCAAATGAGGTTGCAAGCTATCATCACATGCATTAAAAACATCAGGCGTCCGTTCTCCCAGACTTCCCAAACTCTTTCTATATCTCATCCAATCTAGTAGCCCATGTCTGAAGATTCTCCACAAACTCTTTCTATATCTCATCCAATCTAGTGGCCCATATCTGAAGATTCTTCACAAACTCTGTCTATATCTCATCCAATCTAGTAGCCCATATCTGAAGATTCTTCGCAGACTCTGTCTATATCTCATCCAATCTAGTAGTCCATGTCTGAAGGTTCTTCACAGACTCTGTCTATATCTCATCCAATCTAGTAGCCCATGTCTGAAGGTTCTTCACAAACTCTGTCTATATCTCATCCAATCTAGTAGCCCATGTCTGAAGATTCTTCACAGACTCTGCCTATATCTCATCCAGTCTAGTAGCCCATGTCTGAAGGTTGTTCACAAACTCTGTCTATATCTTATCCAGTCTAGCAGCCCATGTCTGAAGATTCTTCACAGACTCTGCCTATTTCTCATCCAGTCTAGTAGCCCATGTCTGAAGGTTGTTCACAAACTCTGTCTATATCTTATCCAGTCTAGCAGCCCATGTCTGAAGATTTTGTTTTTCACAAAGTGCAGAAAACACTTTCCCTAGCAAGACCATCTGAAGGAAGCGAGACGAGAAGAGGAGGAGGGGCTGGAGGAGGAGGAGAAGGAGGACGAGGAGGAGGAGGAGGAAGAGAAGAAGGAGGAGGAGGAAGAGAAGGAGGAGAGAACACAAGGAGGAGGAGCAGGAGGAGGAGAAGAGAGAGAGAGAGAGAGAGAGAGAGAGAGAGAGAGAGAGAGAGAGAGAGAGAGAGACAGAGAGAGAAGCATTCCGGTCTATGAAAAGAGAAAGAGGAGGAGGAGGAGGAGGAGGAGGGAGGAGGAGAGAGGAGAGAGAGAG
>JADBJO010005919.1:30000-32500 GCA_016801955.1 Conus betulinus | reverse complement strand
TATGAGAAAAGAATTTGAGAGAGAACAGGGAGAAGAAGAAATAAGAGAGGAAGAGGAAAGAAGAGGGAGGAGGAAAGAGGAGGAAACAGAGTGAGGAGGGGAGAGAGAGAGGAGGTGGGGATGCGGGAGGGAGAGAGGAGGGAGGAGGGAGAGGGAGAGTGGAGGAAGAGGAGAGGAGAGAGAATGAGAAACGAGATATGAGGAATGAGAAATCACCAAGGAAGAAGGAAGGGAGGAGAGAAAGGAACGGGGAAGAAGAAACAGAGGAGAGGGAATAAGAGCGAGAGAAGGATGAGGAGGCGAAGAGGACGAGGCAGGAGGAGGTTGGGAGAACAGGAAGAAACAGAAAAAAAGAGCGAGAGAGAGGAGAGGAGGAGAGAGGAGAGAAGAAGAGATGGAGGGGAGAGGAACGAGAGACGAAGAACAGATGTGAGAGAGAGGAGGAGCAGAAGACGGCGGAGAGGGAGATGAGGAAGGGAGGGGGAGGAGAGAGAGATGAGATGGGAGGAGGAGGAGAGAGAGAGCGGAGAGAACAGAGAGAGAGAGATGGGACACACAACCAACACACCACACACAACCACACACACACACTCACACACACACAGAGCGATGGATGAGAGGCGCGAGAGAGAGCACGACCCGACACTGAAATGATCGTCGTGGGTGATGCACAAAACAACAGCTATTGTCGTAAGGCAAAAGGACAGAGAAAACACATTACATTTGCACAATGTATATTATACTACTTAATTGTTCAGGATTATAATGTTTGGTCAATCCATGGAGATTGCATCTCTTAGGAGATCCAAGTAAAGGTGGTTCAGTACGATTTTTAGCCACTCACAATGCTCGGGTTATGAACAGCAGAGCTGACCACTCAGACTGTTCCATATCTTTTGATCTCCCTTGCATCCTTGAATGGATCCTCAAGCATAGGCTCAAAGATTGTCCTCTACATTTTATACTGTTTGTATAATGCTTTTAGTTTTTCAGCAACATTTCTTTTCCCTCTCTTCACTTTTGTTTTTTCCATTACTACCCTTCACTGGCTGCTTTGGGGGTGCTGCTGGATTCTTTTTTTTTGAACCCTTGGTGGTGAGAACACCACAGAATATGGACTGTAGTGTGTCTCTATTTGACACCAAGAGCACAGACGCTATCAATCGTATGTTTTTGATGAATCCGATCCAGCGGATGAAAACCTAAGAGTAGGCACGATACCAATAGGCATACCAATCATGTCATGGACGAAATCTAGGAGTAGGCAATACGAATAGGTATGTCATGGACGAAAAAAACCTAGCAGTAGGCAATACGAATAGATATGTCATAGTTACAACGAGCGGCTGATAAAGGGTTTCTTATATATAATGTATTCCCATTATTTTTTTTTTTTAATTGAAGTCTTCGCCAAGTCACTACTATAATGACTAACGAATTCTTAGCTTCCACTTGTTTTCTCCCACTATCAAATTGTTCAGGATTACATATGTATACAAACACAACTGAATACCTTTTTCTGAGCTTCACAAATGTGCGTAGTGTACTGCAAATGGATATTTTCAGTTCTTGTGGAAAAACTTGAATTCAACACGAATGCTCGAGATACTAACACTTTATACGAATTGTTGGTTTCAGCGTTGTTTGATGAACATGATAGCAGCCTCTGGCGCACTCACGCTGTCAGTAGAAGCTTAGCGTACTAGGTAGCCTCCTGTGTATATAAAATCTGACCAGGCTCGAGCATCCCCGACCATAACAAGAGATAAATCGCTAGTAGCACAGCGTCCATTCTGGCGGGTTGTCGGCGGTATCACGAGCCTGAGTTTGATTGATCTCTGTAGATTTCCGTTCCTGGGACCGCATGGTAGGGACAAAATTTGGCTGTGTGTGCGCGCGCGCGTGCGAATGAGCAATATAAACTGTACTTCCACTGAGGTGGCACAGAAGAGGTAAGAAAAACAGAATGTGAAGAAGCAGGGTCACAATCGTCCAGAAAAAAAAGTGTTAAAAGATTACTACTAGCAGACATGGCAATTAAATGTTAACCCAAACTTTATTTTCCTTGATCTGGGTTTTAGGCAAAATTTGAACCTGTAACACCTCTACCCGTTGTATGTCATATTTTGCCGATAAAAAAAAGTGTCGAAATACACTTAATTTGCGAACAAGATTGTGTATTGATTTATGGTTGCAGATTTTGCCCGAAAATTTCATCAAATTGTCATTCTTTTGCTTAAAAATGCAAACATTTCAAAATACCACAATTCTGTTTGTCAAGAGAGACAACTGTTTTTAATTTGCCATTCTTTTTCTTCATATACCCTTTCTGTTATTTAGTGTAAAGCTTTGTGTATAACATTGAAATGATCAAATACTGAATGGATGCAGTATCCTTAAAACTAAAGTTATACTAGAATTCAAGAACAACGGTCTGGAAAAAACGTATTTATTCACATGACAAAGCTACTCCACTTAAGCAAAGATAATGACCAAAAGA
>JADBJO010005918.1:72500-147852 GCA_016801955.1 Conus betulinus | reverse complement strand
TTTATAAAATCTGCCCCTACTGCCTCCCTCCCTGATTTGGCCACTCCCGCCCCCCCTGATTGTGATTTGTGCCTTGCCTTTGCCTGTTTTTGTGCCTTGACATTAGGACATGAAGACAGCCCAACTTCAGAAACGAATCTATCTTCTCTCTCGCCATCTTATATTTTACTTTACCACAAATGATCGTTAAATAAACATCCCCCCCCACCCCCAATATTACAGCTTCATTCCGCAGTCTAGGTCTCTGTGGATGTGTGTGTTGTGTGGTCGGACGTCGTGGGTGTAGAGGGCAAGTGATCGGCCATGCTTTGGCTTTTTTTGATTTTTTTTTTTTTTTTTTTTTGTTGTTAGGTAAACCGTAATTTGCTATTCTTTTACTCGAGCACTGACTTTTTTTTTTTTTTTTTCCCCAGTATTCCGACAGTGTATCCCCCCGGTCGTTTCGAGACAAGCACCCAAAGAAATGGCTGGTTCACCGCTGTGTTCTATCACAGCAAATCTCAAGACTTCATCGTGCCTGCGGGATAATGGCCGTGTGCAAACGCATGAGCCCAACTGATGTGTGTGTTCCTCTCTTCCACCTCTGGCGAAACGGAGGTCCGGACTTTTAATGCCCTGGACACCGCACTATCATGTATCATCATCTCCGTGATCTCTCTTTAGCATCATTTTACACTCCTTTCCTGCACCACATTCCACGGATATTTGTGACACAAGTTGGACAACATCTCACCTGTGTGTGTGTGTGTGTGTGTGTGGTGTGCGTGTGTGTGTGTGGTGTCTCTCTTCTCTCTCTGTGCTTGGATGCATGCCCGCGTTTGCGCGCACGTAGATCAGCCTCTGCTATGGCTTAGATACCCATCTGCCCTTCCCACCCCACTCCACACCTCCTTTTTAGAGTACTTACAATGGGAACGAAGAAAAGAAATGCTGTCTGTCTGTGTGTCCGTCCGTCCGTGGTCAAAATGTGTTCCACTCGCTCCAGACAAAATACTGGGCTGATCTTTCTGAAAAATTTGTAAGTATGGTTCATTATGGGTCACGAGGATGCCCGATGTTTATTTTACCGTTACATCCGTTACTAACGGCTATAATGGCCCATAACGGTTTTACTTCTTTATGGAATATCTCAGAAAGGACTTAGCCAATCTTTCTGAAAAATTTGTAGATATGTTCATTATGAGTCACGGATGATGACCCGATGTTTTACTTTACCGTTCGTTATATCCGTTACTAACGGCTATAGCGGCCCATAACGGGTTTTCTTCTTTATGGAATATCTCAAAAAGTACTCGGCCAATCTTTTTGAAAATTTGTACGTATGTACATTATGGGTCACGGATGATGCCCGATGTTTCATTTTACCGTTATATCCGTTACTAACGGCTATAATGGTCCATAACGGTTTTCTTCTTTTTAGGGAATATGGCCGATCTTTCTGAAAATTGGTAGGTATGTACATATGGGTCACGGATGATGACCGATGTTTTACTTTACCGTATATATCCGTACTAACGGCTGTAACAGCCCATAACGGTTTTTCTTCTTTATAGAATATCTCAGAAGGTACATTGCCGATCTCTCTGAAAACTTATAGGTATGTTCATTATGGGTCACGGATGATGCCCGATGTTTTATTTTTTCGTTATATCCGTTACTAACGGCTATATAACGGCCCATAACGGTTTTTTCTTCTTTATGGAAAATGTCAGAATGTACATGGCGATCTTTCTGAAAATTTGTATATTCATTATGGGTCACAGATGATGGCCAATGTTTACCAGAATAGCCGTTACTAACGGCTATAAGGGCCCAAAACGGGTTTCTTCTTTATGGAATATCTCACAACGTATTCAAGATAAACTGGGAGTACATTTATATGCTTTGCACCTTGTTCTGTTCTTCCTTTCTTTTTTTTTCTTTTTTTTTTCTTTTCTTTTTAATGTCCGTAGGTCTTGCTCATTGGCACGCCATTGCCACCTTCCACTTTTGTACTTCAACACACACTGACGCGTTTTTTTTATCATCACCATTCGCTGTTTCCATAATACTTGCTAAAAAAAAACGTACAAAAGATGGATTTCAAGACTGATAAGCTTTCTGTCGGAGTTCCGTTTTACGATAAAGATAAAGAAGCAGGGCTTTTGCTTTCTTGATGACCATCTAGAATACTGGTGCTGTAAAACATGTTTTGAAAAGTTTCACATACAGGACTTTTCACATTGGAAAAGTTAAATCGATCTTAGATCTTGACTTCGCAAAAAGAGCCTGATCAGTCCTGTCATTCATATCCATTGAACCTTTACCTCTGATTTTTTTTTCATTCAACTTTGATCCAAATAACAATGGTGCTAAACCTTCATATAAACCTTCATATTCTCCTATCCTGAGGTGGGAGTTGTTCGAATCGAGCTATAATATTGATCACACCAATTTATCAAACATTATTTAACCTCATATGCTCGCAAGTTCAGTGTGTTCTCGCATTGAAAGTCAATACCCTAACAATTTAAGGTCTTTACGGATGGGTCCGTTCTTGAGAACCAGAGCAGCAGGTGCTAGCATTAAAGATTGCAAAATGTACCATCTTTGTAGAAGTGTCTCCCATCTCCACTGCTGTACTTGTTATGGTACTTATGGGCCTCAGTCATAATCTTGCCCCTTACCACACTAGGTCGTGTACCAGAAATGTCAACATTGAGTACACAAAGTAACAAGGAGACATCCCCGAACAGGATGTTCTAAGCTTGCTTATACACCATGTACCTGACACACGTACACATCAACTACAACTGGAGAAATGAACGAACACAAATTGATATTTGTTTAAGACTGGAACGACAATTTTGATCTTGAATATAGCCAAATAAACATACAGATGAATAGAATGAAATACAGGCAACCTCAGCGTCATTGCTATGAAAGGAAATCTTATATAGTTATAAGCAGCAGCGATTACTAAGTTGTAAATAACGAAAAAGTAGGATAGCTCTTGTTCCCATGGTGAGATGAATTACATGGCAGTACCTCAAGCGATTGCTACTTACAACACTCATTTACCTAGCAGAAAACGCAACACACAGCACACAGAACTAATTACGAGACATCGGCCAATAAAGATGTTCCAAGCTTGCTCATATAACCTGTACCTGAAACATATACACAACAACAACGACTGGAGAAATGAACGAACACAAATAAATATCTGTCAAGACTTGAACAACTTTTTTTTATCTTGAATATAGTCAAACAAAAACCTACAGACAAACTGAAACAAATACAGATAACCTCGGTTTAACTGGTATTAAAAAAAAAAGTCTTAAAGTGAGGCAAGGAATGGTAAACAGTAACTTTAAAAATCAGTGTAACTCGTGCTCTCTTGAGGGGACAAATTATACGCCCATAGCTCCAAATGATTGCTGCTTACGACACCAAATCGCCTAGCTGAAACGCCATTACGGAGCACACAGAACTAACACTTAGACACTCCCCCTCCCTCCCCAAAGATGGACGTTCCAAGCTTGCTCATGTACTTTGTGTCTGACACATGCAGCCTACACAGCAACAAGTGGGAAAACTGAACGAACACAAATTCACATTTACTCAAGACGGGCACAGCCTTTTTGATCATATGAATATAGTCAAACAAACGTATACGACGAACTGAATCAAATACAGGTAACCTCGGTTTGACTGGTATGAAAGGAAATCTGAAATGAGGGGGGGGGGGGGGGGGGGGGGGGGGGGGGGGGGGGGGGGGGGAAGGAAAACAGTTAATAAAGAATATGTACGGTAACTCTTGCTGTCGTGATCAGATAGATTTACATGCCCATAACTCCAAAACGATTTCGTAGCAAAAATGTGAACGCAGAGCTCACAGAACTAACAAAGAGGAACTCTAGAAAACAGATGTTCCAAGCTTGTTCATATACTTGTATCTGAAACTGTACACAGCACCAACTAGCAAAATGAACGAACACAAATCAACACTTACTGAAAGACTGGTAGGCCTACAACCTTTTCGATCTTGAACAGTCAAACAAAGATGCGGACGAACTGAAGCGGACACAGGTAATCTCAGCTTGAAAGGAGATCTTAAATGAGGTGGGTAATAGTAAACAGCAAATAATGAATAAGTAGATGACTCTTGCTCCCGTGATAAGATAAATTACACACCCAAAACATCAAGTAATTACTGTATACGACACCAAATAACCTAGCATGAATATCAACACGGAGCACAAACAACAAACGAAAGACATCGGAAAAGACTGTTCGACCTTGTTCATAATATTATGGTCCGTACCTGACGCATATAGCCTACACATTAACAACTGGAGAAATGAATGAACACAAATTAACATTGGACAATGCTGCACAATTCTTAGCTGCGGTCAGCTCTTAGATGACCGACAACGCTTGAGTAGAGCTGACCTCTCTGGCTGGTTGACACCTTTTGACCTCAGTCGCATCCTTAATGGATCCACAAGTAATGGATCCTCAAACATCTTCCTTACATTTAATTCTATTTACATGTTGATTTTGATTTTTTTTCAGGCAACTTATTTCTTTACTGCACTTTGTTCATTTTACTTTCTTACCTTTCGCTGACTGCTTTGAGCTGCTGTTGGATTCTACTTTCAGCCCTTGGTGGTGAGAATACCACAGAATTATAGACTGTGCTGTGTCTCTTTTTGATGCCAAGGGAGCACAAAACACAGTGAACCATGTCTCCCTGTTGAGTCTGATCCAGCAGACGAAAGGCCTCAGAGCAGGCTAAAAAATGGTTCTGTCTTCAGAATGGATTCCAGTGGTCCCCATGAGCTGCTAGTAAGGTGTCTATGCCAAGTCATTAATGTTACGACGGAGCAATTGTTAGTCTACACACTGTTTTCCCATCTACAAAACTGTTTAACGAATTAACATTTATTCAAGACTCGCATAACCTTTTTGATATTGAGTATAGTCACACACACTGATTAGCAGACAGAAACGCAAGAAAGCTCGGTTTTGATAGGTGTGAACAGAAATCTTATATGTGGTAGGGACCAGAAAAACGGTAAATAACGAATGAGTTGGGTAGCTCTTGTTTCCATGATGAGATAAATCACATGCCCATAACTCAAAACGATTGATGGCTACCTCTGACACTAAATCGCATTGCAGAAATGCCAACACAACGCACATAAAAAATGCGGTCAATGTTGTCTACGGTAACTCTGTGGTTTGACTCAAATTAATTAAACCAATTTACTCTAATTTTCAAGACAGTTCATGCGTAAAAAGGTCAAGTATGACAATGTTGATTAATTTGGATTCTAAGGACTGACCTGTTCTGTTTTTTTTTTGTTTTGTTTTTTGTATGTTAAAAAAGGAGGGGGGGGGGGGAGGGAGGGAGATAACGCCTATATTGCATTGCAAATAGAGTAATCATTTTCTCTGTTTATTGTGCAAGCATAGATCCAGAGAATCAAATAATTGATGTGGAGCTCAA
This sequence comes from Conus betulinus, assembly GCA_016801955.1. NCBI lineage: Eukaryota > Metazoa > Mollusca > Gastropoda > Neogastropoda > Conidae > Conus > Conus betulinus. Next base: position 142,358 of record JADBJO010005918.1, on the reverse strand, counting down.
TCCAAAACAAAGATGGGAACATCGATCGTCGCATCACACGCGCGCTGTTTCACATGTTCAGCATTTTCCCGCCCTGATCGAACTGTTAAGCTGACTGATGGAGCAAAATTGCTTTGGGTCTGCTCACCAATGGCATACATTTTAAAATAATGACATTGTCTGATTGTGTGTTTTATGAATTGTAGTTTGTCCAAATTTATATCGGGTAATATCTAGGCTCTAGCTGGAATAACTTGCGCCATTTTGCTTCTTCGGATCTGAAAGAATGGTTTACATGTTAGGCTGCAAATACATCACTCCCACCTTCCTCTGCTTTAAAAAAAAACTTAGAAGTTGAGATATACGCCCGCACACACGATGATAGTTGGAATGGTATGCCGCACACTCAATAAGGCAAAGGCGGTGCTTGGTTCCAAAGATATGGACTTTATTTGCTAGGTACACGTGGATACAGAGGCTGTCGCCGCCATCATGCAGAGCCGAAGATGGTATACCGTTCCGGTACGGTCCATGCTTAAAACAGCATACACTACATCTCCCCTTTTTTTTTTTTAAAAGGCGGGAAAGTTATCTTTTTGCCGTTAAAGGTTCCTTGTCTGACGAAAACATCTTAAATGTTCTTCTCATTATCAAATCCGTTTCAGTCTTCCAGTCATAGTAAGCTGTTCTTAGTTACGAAATTGTGATGCAAGATTAATCTAAATCTTGTAAACTTTAATTTATATTATGACTAGAACCGGTAAGAGTGTCTGACTAGATGTAAATCACTGCACCGGGTCTTTCACCAGCGTCTATTTTGTTTTTGCCTTTGTGGCACCGGGTCTTTCACCAGCGTCTTTTTTTTATTTGTTTGTTTTCACAACTGTTCGATGAGGCGCTGTGGCTTCTTGTGGGCCCGTGCAGATCTTCTGGGTAAGGGTTGAAGTCCTTCTGGGGATGTAGGTGTTCCTCTGGCACCCGTCTGGTGTTGGAGTAAGGGGCCATGGCCAGGGGATGACTCTCCAGATGTGGTCCCATCTTCTGGGAGTTGGGTAGGAGGCACCTCTCTTTCAGGATGTGGGTTGACCTGTAGAGGTGGTACGTTTGCTGGCTGGACTGGTCTGCTGGCTGGTGGAGCTTCCTGGTCATCTCTGACGGTTTCTGCGTAGGAGGCTACCGTCAGGTGTTTCGATAACCACGGATCTTGGAGCCTCATGGTGTTGGATGACTGTGCCTTCTTTCTTCAGATCGGGAATCCAGACTGCATCACCAGGTGACAGGTTTTCTGGGGGGTGACGACTCTGTGTCTTCTGCCGTAGTCGGTTGTCATCTTCTCACGGTACTCCTTCTCCCTCTTCTTCACCATCAGGAAATCGGGGGTCTGGGGCAAGAGGAGGTTGGGATGGCATGGGACTCTGGTTTTGAGTCTGCGTCCCATGCTTAACTGGGCAGGGGAAAAAACCATTGGGTAATGGGGTATTCCTATACATCAGGAGGCCAAGGTACTCATAATTGGTTTTCTTGATGAGACCTTTGATGGTTTGAACAGCACGTTCAACCTCTCCATTGGACTGGGGATAGTGGGGTGATGATGTGACGTGGTCGAATCCCAGGGACTGTGCAAAGGACTTGAAGTCTTCTGCAGTGAACTGCGGCCCGTTGTCTGTCACGACAATGTCTGGGATGCCGTGGCGACTGAAGATCTTTTTCATTCTTGCTATTGTTTCTGCTGTTGTGACTCTACTGGAAAACCAGGGTCATTTCGATGTCTCTGGAGTAGTAGTCAATGGCAAGCAGGAAAAGCTTGCCGTTGTACTGGAAAAAATCTGCAGCAATCCTGGACCAAGGTCTCTCCAGAAATGGAGTCCCCTTCATAGGTTCCACCCTAGCCTTTCGATGCTTGGTGCACTCCGGGCAGGTCTTCACCATCTGGTCAACGTCTTGGGAGAGGCCAGGCTACCAAACTGAGTTGGCAGCATTTTCTTTTGTTTTGTTGGCTCCCTGATGCCCGTCATGGAGGTGTCGAAGGACATCTTGCTGCACTGATGATGGGATGACGAGCCTCTTCCCTCAGAGTAGGAGACCATCATGTACAGACATGCTGCCTCTCTCATTGAAGTAGGTCTTGAGAGGACGATTTAGGGTAGTCTTATCTGGCCAGCCAGTCTGAACATGGTGCATGACCACACGCAGGGTATCGTCCTTCTGTAGCTCTGCCCTGATTTCCTCCAGTCTTCTGTCGCTGACTGCATGGTCACAAGCACAGAGTTGACGTATGCCTCTACATGGCCTGTCAGGTTGTTGTCCTTAGTGTCTGTCGTTGGCAAAGGAGCTCTTGACAAGGCGTCTGCAGTATAAAGCTCCTTGCCCGGGACGTGGACGATCTCGAAGGAAAACCGCATCAGTCTCATTCTGAAACGCTGGATGCGAATGGGCAGTTCGTCAATCAGCTTGGAAGAGAACAGAGGTACCAAGGGCTTGTGGTCCGTCTGTACTCGGAAGAACATGCCAATGAGCAGGTCAGACCAGTGTTCAAGACTCCAGGTAATCGCCAATGCCTCCTTCTCGATCTGGGCATACCGCTGCTCTGTGGCTGTTAATGAGCGACTTGCATAGGCGACTAGATGAAGCAAGCCATTGTCCTGGCGCTGGAGAAGGACAGCCCCCAGTCCATAGCTGCTTGAGTCAGCTGAAACTACGGTCTCACGTTCTGGGCTGTATAGAGCAAGAGTCACTGGTGACGCAAGATCTTGCTTCAGGTTTTTGAAGGCTTTTTGCTGATCTGGTCCCCAGGTCCATGCTGCATCTGTTCGGAGTAAGTCTCTCAGGGGTTTTGGTTTTCTCAGCCAGGTTGGGTACAAACTTCATGAGTTGGTTGACCATCCCCAGGAATCTTCGGATTTCTGCTACATTCTCTGGTTCCTTCATATCAGCGATAGCCTTGGCTTTTGCTGGATCCCTCTTCACCCCGTCTGCATCAATCACTTGTCCCAAGTATTCGAGGCGGGGCATGGAAAATTCAAATTTATCCAAGTTGAGGGTTATGCCGCTGTGTGACAATCGGTCAAGAACTTCCTTCAGCTTTGCATCATGGTCTACTTTGTCTTTGTCAAAGACAAGGATGTCATCAATGTGACACAGTACTCCCTCAAGCCCTTGAAGAATTTGGTCCATTTTTTTCTGAAAATATTCTGGCGCTGAAGATATGCCATAGGGAAGGCGTTTGAACCTGAAGCGCCCAAAGGGAGTAATGAAAGTTGTAAGCTTTGAGCTCTCTTCGTCCAGTTTGATTTGGTGAAACCCTGAGTTTGCATCAAGTTTGGAGAAACTTTTGCCATGGGCGATCTTGTTCAGAGTTTCCTCTACCGAAGGCATGGCGTAGATTTCTCTTTTCACATTTGTGTTCAGCTTCGTCAGGTCCACCACGCAGATTCTGACGTCTCCATTTGGCTTTGGGACGACAACGATTGGGGCACACCAGTCCATTGGTGTCTCTACTGGTTCAATGACATTGCTGCTGACCATCCTGTCCAATTCTGCTTCCACTTTCTCCAACAGAGGGATGGGAACCCTTCTTGGGACAGTCTGACAAAATGGTTTGGCATTGTTTTTTGAGCTCAATATGTTGTTAATTTTTGAGTTCGCCCAGTCCTCCAAAGAGTTGTGGATATTTCATCTTCACGTCTTCTTTGGACCAGAACTTCGGAGGAGGCTCATTCCCACTTTGGCATGTCTGGTGCTTTGCTTTGCTTGGCATAGTGCGGATCGCACGCACAGTGAATGCACCAGAATGTCGTGGATCAGTCCCAGTTTCTGGATTGCAGGGCATACCAAGCAGTAGTTTGGAGGTTTTGCCGATGTAAACTTTCTCACTTATGTGGGTCTTCCCGTGAGAAAGCTTGATGAAGGCGAAACCCTTGATCTCAAGACGCTGGTCTCCAGGTCCAAGGAGCGACGGTCAGGATTGTGTAATTTTCCATATGCTGGTTTGAAGATGTGGTCTGGCATCACAGAAACTTGGGCTCCGGTGTCGATACACCAGGTGAGTTCCTGAGATCCTATCTTCAGTCTGATGTGCCAGCCTGGATCTGATGGTGTCTTCGCCTGTACACCTCCAACAAAGTAGTTTTCGACTTGTTGGTTTTCTTCTTGTACCTCTCTCACTGCCAAGGACCTCTGCAGACAATGGCGAAGTGTCCCACTTTGTAGCATTTTCTGCAGTGAGTTTTTGCAGCAGGGCAGTGTTTCTTGCCTATAGGGTGTCGTCGGTTGCAGTAACCACAGGGTATCGGTCTTCACTGACCCTCCAGATGGATGACTGCGTGCCGTTTGATTGTGGGCCGTTTGTGTGCGACAATGACCCTTTCACCTTTCCTGCAGCCTGCAGGGCGTCCACCGTTGCCGACTTTGTGTGTTGCCAGTTCTTTCTTCGTCAGTTCTCTCATAGAAAGAGTTTCGATGTTTTGTGGAGGGTGAGTCCTGCTCCCACGTCATACAGCTTCATCTTTGCAGTGTCGTCATGGCAAGAGAATACCAATTTGTCCCTAATCATCATGTCGACGTTGTCGAATTTGCATGCACTAGCTTTTTCCTTTACTGTGCGTAACCATGCATCGAATGTCTGGGACGGTTCTCTACGCAGGTTATACCAGAACTGTTCACTCAGCATCAACTGGGGGTCGCGACAGTTAAAAAAAATTCGTGGTACCTACGCAGGACAGTTGCGTAGTCGTTTTGGTCTTCTGCTGGGAGCATTTCGTTAGCATTTTCAGGGTTGTCTCTGGCTGGTAGGTAGGCGAAATTCGATGCCTTCACCGCCGATATGGTTTAGAAGAAGTTCTACCTTGACGATGTTGGGCTTTGTTGTTGCGCCAGTAGCCTGAAGAAAGATGTTGAACTTCATCTTCCACTTGCTCCACTCAGCACTGGGGTTGCTGCTGTTGACACAGAGCGGATCTGGTGTCCTTACGATGACAGCCATAACTGGAGGGGGAAGAACTGGATGCTTTCTTCAGTGCCGCGCCCCAGTGACTGTTCACAACAGAGTAAAGGCAGAAGCAAACGCATACCATACACACGCACGCACGCACATAAGCACGCGTGCGCGTGCACGCACGCACACAGACACAAAGACACACAGACACAGACAGACAGACAGACAGACACACACACGCACACACACACACACACACACACACACACACACACACACACACACACACACACACACACACACACACAGTTTCTCCATTTCTATTCAGTTCTGTTATCGAATAGGTATGGGCCGAATGTAAAGAAAGATCTTCCGTTCACGAAATAGGCAAAAATCGTGTGGCGCGTCTTGAAGATCGTGTTGACATTGAACAGATCAGCCGCATGAAAGACTTCATTGTGCGAAATGGTTATGCATACAATTTATGATCACCACAAGCTTTGAACATTCGTGTTCGTTTTCGCAGCGCGTGCTTCTTCAGCTTGACTGTTAATTTCAAGTAATGTAATTTTTGAAACAATCTTACAAAAACAACCCCCCCCCCCCCCCCACACACACACACAAAAAAAAAACAACAACAAAAAAAACAACAAACAACAATAACAAAAAACATAATGTATTACGATAATGTTTAAACTGTTCTTTTCCCGATGAAAAGTTAAATAATAAAGTAATAGCATTTTAGTTGCATGTAGGCTTAGTTTTTCCGTGGACTCGCTTTTCTTTATTGATGAAAAAAAAAAGGAGCAGGTGACCTCACAATCCTAAATTGCAAGCACAATCCGTTAAGGTTTTCGAAAGGTCATATACCGTTAGGGTAAGGCTGGGTTTATTTTACGGTTAGGAATTACTAGAATTTTGGTTAGTGTCAGCTAGTAACAAACAATCTGGAGTTGAAGAGTGATCCGGTTTTCTGGTTCCAATCTCCCATGTGAATAGGCCTACGTGGTACGGGTTTATGCTATTTCCTTTGCGAATGGAAGCAAGAAAAGACAACTCGCATCGTTCACACACAAGCAAAGATGGCAGACACGTAAGTGGAATAGAGATCAACATCAATTAAAAATCGTACTCCATCGGGTCATTTCGTGAGTGTATAGAACAAAAGTGACTGTGATATAATTGTCTGGTGTACTGGTATCATATCTGGGGGTTTTGTCGACTATTGTAATTTTATTTGGGGCTCACTTCGGTACCTAGCCATGTGATGAAAAAGCTAAGCATTAAATTTTGTTTGTAAACTTTGTACAGGAAGGCCTTGCCGAAAGTACCAGAGTCGCTCCTGAAGAAGCGAAAACAGAGGAGCGAGGCGAAAGTTAAGGCTTTGAAAGCCGCCGAGGTCAACAAAAAGGTTTGTGTGTGTGCCTGTAGACGATTGTCAACCTGTATTTTGACGATTTTTTTTTCTCTCCATGAGACTTCACTAGCCTGCCGGTCTCCATCAGGAATAAAACCAGACACATAAAAAAAAAAAAAAAAAAAAAAAAAAAACTTGCTAGATAAATCAAGACCCCTCTGGTCCACAAATGATTTCTGTACTGCCGTTCTTGGAAACACACACACACACACACACTCACACTCACTCACCCACTCACACACACACACACACACACACACACACACATGTATACCAGAGCTGTCGATTTTTTTTTTTATAGTCACCAGCAGGTCCCATGGCAGCTTAAAGAGAGTGGGGACAAAAAGCGAAGTCATGGGACAAACTGACATCAGTACCTCAGATCTTCCATGTTATTTCAACCAATTAGTCAAGCACCACAAAATTAGCTAAATTTACCATATTGAGGGCACCCAGTGTGTGGAGACTATTAAAATGTGTGTGTGTGTGTGTGTGTGTGTGTGTGTGGTGGCCAGTGGTGTGTGTGTGTGTGTGTGTGTGTGTGTGTGTGTGCGCATGCGCGGGTGTACATGAGTGTGAGTAGTTTGTGTCTGTGTGTGTGTGTGTGACTGTTGTGTGGGCTCGTGTGTGTGTGTGTGTACGGTAGCCAGTGGTGTATGTGTGTGTGTGTGTGTGTATACATGTGTGTGTGTGTGTGTGTCACTGTGTGTGTGTCCCTGTGTGTGTGTGTGTGTGTGTTGCTCTGCATTTGTTAAGTTTTTTTTTTTTGAGAACATATCAGTATGAGTTGTGTTTTTCAGTATGCATGTGTGTGTGCCGTTGTTGTTGTTAATTAATCTTCTTTGTCCTCTTTTTTTTATTGCAATGTCACGTGAATATGGCACTATGTTGGTGTACCTGTTATTCAAGAAGTGTGTGTACATGTGTGTGTGTCGTGTGAGAGAAAGAGTTTGATTGGTTGATTGATTGATAATCTTTATTCCCAAGGGTAACAGATAAGCAAGAAAATTTGTTTTTTCATCTCGCCCCCGTCACAGTTCAGGGACTAAGGATATCATCACAGAACACTATTACAAGTTAGAGAGCTGATTTATTATTATTATAATGAGAACAGTGATGATTCACATTATAAGCATTGAACTAATTTGAAGAAAAAAAAAGCTATTGTCACACACACACACACACACACACACACACACACACACACACACACACACACATACACCGCATAGCATATATCCATTGTGGAAAGATATTAGAAGCATCTGCTACCATGCTATTATCATCTGCATAGCCTGAAGTGGAATGAATTCTGGATTCATGAGGCAGTCATGTTCGAGTACACCAGCATATTTTCAACATTCTTGATTAGAAAAAAAAAAAGACCAGTTTTCAAGGCAGAGCAGTATAGGAGCTAATGTTATTGTTGAGCAGCGGGGGGGGGGGGGGGGGGGGGGGGGGGGGGGGGGGGGGGGAAGGGGGGGGGGGGGAAGAGGGGGGGGGGGGGAGAGAGAGAGAGAGAGAGTGGATACGTTATGAATCAAATAGTTATCATCTTGTAATTGAAAAAACTGTAGTTTTTTATTCTCTTAAAAAATTCTTGCTTGGGTCCTTTTCATGGTTCTGTGAGTCAGACAGTTTCTGCTTTGCTTTCAGTGACATTTTTCTTCCTTTTTTCTGCCAATTGCAAGGTAGATCTGATTGCAGTGTGTCAAAAGTCAACATTTGCAGGAAAGCAAAAAGATGCTACACTAGTGTTCCTGAGTGTCTAACTCTAATGAAGAAGAAAGTTGTCCAACAGAAAAGAAAGTGAAAAATAGATTAGTTCATATGTTATACCTGAGTCTGATAACTTGCAGAGAAATAAACTAACTCATTTTGGTGATAAGTTTGAAAACATCCTCACAATGTTGTACTTTTTTTTTTTTTTTTTAAATACCCTATTGATTGATCATGGCTGTGTGTGTTTCGGAACGTAGCCTGGTGTTCCTGATTTTATTTCCCATGATAAGGCAAAGAAAAAAGGCTGGATTATGGTGGCTGACTGACTTTGTTTTTTCCTGTGACCCAAACTTTTCTCAAAAAAAAAAAAAAAAAAAAAAAAAAAAAAAAAGAAAAAAAAAAAAAAAAAAGACAGGAGGAAAGAAAATTGGGGTTGTTAAATGAAAGCAAACAGCTGCCCTCGAATCCTCAGTGAGTCGTCAAAAGCTGAAAGGGGAGAGAGAATTTTCATGCAATCTCAAGTAGCTGAACTGGGGAGAAATGCCAACTGCTGCATGCACCTTGTGTGAACACAACCTGTGTGTGTTTGCTAGGGGATCCCTTTTCCATGAACTGAAGAATCTAAAAATAAAGAACTGGAAGAAAAGAAATCGGCAGAGAAAAAGGATTGAAATCGGCAAAGCCAGTTTTTGGCTCTCTAGCAGACTATATAAATATTAGCATCACTAGACCTTGTGTAAATTTTTTTGCAAGAGAGGATAGTCGCCATTCTGTCCACCCACATTGGCAGTACATTATGAAAAGAAAAAAAGAGGCAAAAGCAGAATGAACAATGGTACTGGTCCTGGTTTTATTGGGAAAGTGTAGTATGCACCACCACTTGTTGCTTAGATTTATTGCACTATTTTGAATGCAAGTTTCACATTTTTACAGGAGGGAAGGGGGGGGGGGGGGTTGTAAGGGAAATAGGAAGGGGGCAGGGGATGTGGCCGATGGAGATTTGCTTTTTGTTGATGAAACAAGTAAGAGTAAAGATTCAGACAAAAAACTGAAGACTGCATTTTGGAGTGTTTGCTGTTGTGTGTTGGCCATCACAAAAACTTAAGAATAGAAAGTTCAAGCCAACTTGCCCACCCTGTTTTTTTTGGTGGAGCACCATGTTACAGTACCCATAACTATATTGTTTTTTGTTTGTGTGAAATATGAATGAAAATTTGTTGAAAACACATTGAAAGCAGCATGTTTTTGTAATTCTGTGATGTGAAACGGGTACTCTAGAGCACTGCCTGTCGTCTTTTCTCACCCTCCCTTGCACCTTCCAGTCCTGCTCCTCTCTACTAATACTAGTACTAAAGTCGTAATTTTTTCCTTTTTTTTTTTCTTCGATCTTCAGGAGTTGGTGTGCCTGATGACAGGATGTTTGTAATTGATGATTTTCAGAAGCAGCACGTGAAGAGGGGCATCATCTTCAAACGCGCAGAGAAGTATGTGCGCGAGTATCGTGCCCGGGAGAATGATCTGCTGCGTCTGAAACGACAGGCCAGAAAACATGGCAACTTCTATGTTGAGCCAGAGCCCAAGCTGGCCTTTGTTCTCAGAATCCGTGGGTAAGACGGGGACCTTTGACTTACACTCCGCGTCGCTTTTGACCACACACTTCCATTTACCTGGGCCTCTCATCACCCACACTCTTCATAGTTCTTTTGTCTTGAAAGAGTAGGACCCACATGTTTGGCAGAAGTCCATGAATATCAGTTTTTGATATTGTCTTAAACCCAACAAAATCAAATTACCTGTATTCTTTAAAACTTGTGACTATTGGCCAGTTAGAGGATTTGATATATAATCTGAGCAAAACTTGCTGTAGAATCAAAGCAGAACTTGATATCCTCTACATTATTATCTTTTTAAGGACAGGCTTGGGTGATCTAAAATGCACAGAATAAAACCGCATTAAAGACAAGGACATTTCATTTAAAGGTGTTGATCAAATGCTTTTACCTCCATTTTGGACTGATTAATTGCGTGTCATTTATATTCTGTGTACATTTATTACCAGCAACACACATCATAACTTAAAGCTCCTCTGTTGTAATTGTTTGAACTTTGCACTTCTCAGTGAAAACCTGATGGTTACAAAACAGTTTTTGCTTGGTTTCCCGGCCATGTGGGCATGCCACCAGTAAAGAGTATTTCTCACACCGATCTGAAACCTAAAGGTCAGATTTATGTCAGAGACGTCTGACAAGAAGAATGGAACAGGCAGACAGATAACTAACAAACTCTTCTAAATCCGTCTAAATCTTGAGTTTGGTTTTCAGGGTTTCTACTGGTGGCTGTAAAGAAGAATCAGCCTTGTGCTGCATGGCACACATGCCACTTCCTTTACACCCACTTGTATCTTTCAAAAGGTGAAGAAGCTCTGTAGTGCATTGTGTGTGGTGTACTACCCTTATGAAACATGTTCTTATACATTGGCAGGACGGAAATCAAATCGGACATGAGCACTTTCTGGCAGGCTCCATAAAAAGTATCCCACCTGATGTGATTTTTGAGTTTCTTTAAAGAGATGAATATTTTCATTGGATCATGTGGCAAAAAGATTTTAACAAAATTCAGCATGCGTTTAGAAGAAAGTGTTTAAATGAGAGAGGTGTGTGTGTGTGTGTGTGTGTGTGTGTATGTACGTATGTGCGTGCGTGCGAATACATCTTGAGAGTTAACTTCAACAGGGTGAAAGCCCTTGCACAGCCCTTTACAGTCGGCTGTGCTATAAGCAACAAGAGTAAAATCATAAACACCTGAAAACCTTGTGTTTTGAGACTAGACGGGTAATGATGTGTTTCAGAATTAATGGTGTTCACCCTCGTCCTCGCAAGGTGCTTCAGCTGTTCCGCCTGCGACAGATCAACAATGGTGTCTTTCTCAAGTTGAACAAAGCCACGCTGAACATGTTGAAGATCGCTGAGCCTTACATCACCTGGGGGTGAGGGTGTGTTTTCAGTTGTTAACCTCCGGTGTTAGTGGTGTGATCTGTCCTTGGTAGTCTTCTTAATTCTGTTTATGCGGTGTAATTTTTGTTGTCTCGCGTCTGTCTTCCATTAAAATAACCGTAATGTATTCAGTCTATGTAAATAAACAAAAAAATATGCAAACAAATCTTTATTCATTTCTCATTCAAACAATATTGAGTTACACCACACAGTCTGTGTACAACTTGATTGAACATGATGACCCACGCAAATCGACCAGTGTAGACAAAATTGCTGAGTGGCCCGCATCCTGTTTAGCGTTGCTATAATGCCTGTCTTCCATAACTCTTGATGTTAAATCTGGTGTAATTTCTTTTGGCCGTCTTCTGTGACTCAGTTGTCCTTGTGGGTTGATCTTTTATGGTGCATCTGTGGTTTGTGTGGTTGTATCTAAATAACATAAGTAGGTAAGAAAATTTGTGAAACGGAGTACAAATTATGTCGTAGTTAACAATTACAGAGTAACATTTATGCACATACACCATTTAAACTATCTAAATAAACTAACATCAAACTAATGCAAACTGCTTATCAGTAGAAACAAAATGAAAATGACCACAAGAAAGGGCTGTATATCATGCGGATAGCAGCATCAGTATTGTGACAAGAATGAATTAACAAATGGACTAGATGCCTTCGTACACACACTCATGATGAAATCTAAAAATAGCGTAAAACTGTGGAATGAACTATACTATAAACAACTGTCAACAAGATACCTGTCTCATTGTTAGTCACTTGGCGTAGTATCCCAATCTGGTCTCATATCGTGAGTGATTCGCTTCCTTGGATGTCCACAGTCTGTTGGTGCTGGTGTTCGTGCCATAAAACAATGCAAAATGGCTTAATCTGAACGCATTTTCATGAACTTTTGTCAGCGAGGAGCATTGTGGATAGTCTGATATCATGTGGTTTGTTTGAGCATGTGACGTGTTGTGAACAGTAACGATGATATTCAAGCAGTGATGATAGAAAAAGTCTCGTTCGTATGATGGAACGTGAATTGTATTCATTTTTCTGAGCTTGGATACTAAAAGATTATTCAGTTGCGCAGATATTGTGACCAGCATCGTGTTGGTAATTACTGGTGTTGTTTCTGCTTTAACATGACAAAAATACTGATAAAAACATGAGTCACTGTGACTTCCTACTGATTTTATTTTTGTTTGACCAGTTGTTGTGGGAAGGTGAACTTTTACACTCTTAGTGCTTAACTTTAAAGGATTGTTATGACTTGGCTACGTTTTGTGTACTTGTTTGCATTTTTTTTCTAAAGCTCATACATCTTACTTGAGTTTGTTGTATTGGAGTTAGATGCAGAGTGGGGGACTGCAAGCAGAAATCTAAACAAATCTTCAAAAGTGTGTGAAATAACTCCACCAAACAACAAGGACAAATGAATCACAAGACCAAATATATCTTGTGATCTTTGATTTGTTGTTAGTTTGCTTTACTCTGCTAAAGTGCCTTTTGCTTGATGAAGTACACATACTTTCCCCAGTTGTCCATTTAAAACTTGCTCTAATGAAACCATATTATAGGCATGCATAGTTTGTCACCAAGCTGATGTTTTATTACTTTTGTGGTTCATTTTAAGTTGTGTTGCAAGTGGAGCAATAGTTATAGCATTCCAAAAATAAGTTGATTAGTATCCAAACAATGAGGAGTAACAATTGTCTTGTTCGTGTAATTGAGTGCGAGTTGAAAATATGTATCTGAACTGGGATAATGAAAAGTAACTTGCATGTTATTAAAAGTTAAGCCAATTTTTTCTGTGAGAAAAGGTGACTTAATGCGAAAGAATTCTAGACCAGGGGATGAAAAGTGCAGTTGATAACTGTGGGTAGAAAGTATTTTAAAAGAAGAAATACACAAGTGTTCCTTGATATTGATTGACACAGTGGAGGCGGCAGTTAAGTTTACATTCAGATTTCACATTTAGTCAAAGTGTTCTTTTTTTTTTTTTTTTTTTTACACAGACAGCTGCATCAACCTGAGCTAGTGGTCATGCCATTAAAGGGGACTCCAGAACAATTCTTCAGATCTACACAATTTTCCACTGAATCTGAACATATTTTTGTGCATAGAGATAGGAATACTGTTTGTACAATTCCTAAATGTATTGCCAGTTACCTAAAGCAAACAAAAACAGACCCTTCAGCATGAGCAGATTTAGTTTTTGGATGGTCTCTCATAGCCAGCCATAGTGTTGAGTAGTCAGATGTGAAGGTAGTGAAATTCATAGCCAGCCTCCAGGCTTTTGTTGTGGACACGTACAACAAATGACTGGCAGATAGTTGAGTGTGTTTTTCTGTGGCTATTGCGATGCCACGGTATTGGTAAGTCTTGCGTGTCTTTGGTTGCTTTTGCTTCGACTCTCGGCAGGCATTCACTGGAGTGTGTGTATGTTGGAAAATGAATTGATTGACCATAAAAGGTACAAAATTCAATCAAGTTGAATGTACAATGGTGAAATTGCAATGGTCAGTACCTTAGTTAAAGGAGAAAGGAGAAAGGTAAGTGTCTGTCATTTTTTTTTTTTAAGATCAGTGTGACTTGAGTTTTTGCATATACTTTATGAATTATTACTAAAAATTTTAGTTCAGGATCTATCTCTAACCCCCTGCCACCATCTGCCCCCCCACCCCACCCCCTCTTCCCTCCCCCCGGGGATTTTTCCATCTTGATGTGGCCTTTCTGTTAGGCAGAACCTCATGGATGGTGCCTGTGCCTTGTTGATATTCTTTCACAGTTGCCAATGATTTAAAGCAATGGGCTGTTCCTGCCTCACATTGAGAAAGAAGAGGCTATGCTGCCATCCCTCGAAACTAAAGACACTGGCGATAACTGCTCGGTAGAAAGCACGAAAGCTTTTATCAATGGCTGCATTTGTGTGGCCCTTGTTACCGACATATTTTGACAGGATTTTGATTTTTGAACCACAGGGTGCTTTGAAATATAGGATACTCCCCATGGCTGTGACGAGGAAGACTTCACAACTAAAAGTTCTTTGAAATATGACATCAGCGTCAGAACTAGATTTTAGTGCGTGCATTTTTACTGCTGTTGGCAGTTGTATGTCCAGTGCACTGGAACATGCAAGTATGACCACATTTGAGCTCTTAGAGCTAAAATATTGTGTGATATACTGATTCTACCTTTATGAGCACACTATAATCAGTGCTTTGAGCTGTGGACACCTGTTCGTCCTGTACTCAGGTATGGCCCAAACAGTTGGTTGCCAAGACTGATATAAGTCAATATGGAGAGGTACACACTTTGCAAGAAGAATCCAGAGGCCTTTGTCAAATTATATGAGAAATCAGGGTATCACTTAGTAGTATAATGGTATTCATCATGGACGACGTGTGTTTTAAAACCTTTTTTTCTCTCCTTAATATCTTCTTCATACATGACTATAGCTTGGCAATTACCAGGACTGAATTCATTGATCATTTCCACTTTGTTGTTATACAGTGTTCCCAACCTGAAGACAGTACATGAGCTCATCTACAAGCGAGGCTATGGCAAGGTGGAGCGTCAGCGTGTCCCTCTCACAGACAACGCCGTTGTGGAAGAACAGCTGGGTGAGAGAGTCTATACAAGGATCACTGTGTGAAAGGGGGGATGGAGGGCAAGGTCTTGGGAAACATGCGTCACTGTATCTCCATTCCTAATGCAGAATCACCACTTCGTCACTCTCCTGTATTGTATCATAGCATTTAGTACTGACTGGTTATTTTCGAAGCATATATTCTTTGTCAGTTGTATGTGGCGAGTTGGCTTTCACAAATTATCGCTGTGCCCACCATACCCTTACCCTCTGACTAACAGTTCATAACGTTTCTTCTCTTGTGGTTTCCCAGGTTTACAGGTGTGGCATATTAATTTTATTCTCTCGTAATGAAGCATAGGAAACAAGTGTGCAGATAAACTGAAAATAGGCTTTGAAGACCTGAAGAAAACCTGAAAACTAGAATCTATGAAAAAGGCAAAAAAAAAAAAAACAAAAAACCCCTAAGAGAAACATAGAAGAAAAGGACCCACAAAGACTTTAGTTTTGAATGGAGGGAGGTTTAACCTCTGGGCCGTTACTGGCCATTCTACAGCTGACAGCATCAGGAGAGTATTGTTGGGTACACTTTGGGGGGGGGGGGGGGGCGGGGGCGGGAGGTTCTATTTGCGACGTCGAAAGAAGGCCTGTTTGTAAAATTGACTGTACAATTGTCTGTTTTGCATTGTATATAAAACAAGTATTAGTTTGAGTTCTGTTATGTGCCTTTTGTATTTTGGCTGGTTTTCAGCAAGACTAGTCGTTTGCCAGATATGTTGAAAAGTGAAGGAGCGCAGTCAGCTTTGTGGAGGATACTGTGATGAAACACTGTACAGTGTGTTTTCAGACTTGGGGGGGGGGGGGGGGGGGGGGGGGAACTGACTAGCTGTCCAGTCCATTCACGATCACCAGCCTTCATCAAGATTCATTAGTCTGGGCTTCACTGGGAAGATGGTTAGAGCCTTCAGTGTATTTAAAAACTGAAGTGTGGAATGAGGCAGAGAGGAGCCTTGTCCATGATAACAAGACACCAGTAATGGCTTGCAGCAGCCTCCCCTCATTCTCTTACAGAGCTCATTTAGTTGCCCCCCCCCCACCCCCCCCCCCCCCCCCCCATTCTTACAGAGCCATTTAAATCAAAATTGAAATATGAAAATGTACTCATGTCATTGATAGATTAGACATCTCTGGACTGTAAAAGTGCATTCAGATGCAGGCTGTACTACTGTTAGATGTTGATAGTGTAGTGTAAAACTTTAGAAACGAGTAGTGTGTGGTCAGGGGACATCGTGGCCGTGTTGTGGTCATCGGTTGTCCGGGGACTTTCCAGCTATGATGTGCTGGAGGTCACAGGATGTCAGGGGACGTTGTGGCTGTGTTGTGGTCATCGGTTGTCTGGGGACATTCTGGCAATGTTGTACAGGAGGTGATGATTATCTGAGAACATCGTTGATGTGATGTGCAGGGGCTCACGACATTCTGTGCATGGAGGACCTGATTCACGAGCTGTTCACCGTCGGACCCAACTTCAAGGCAGCAGCCTCCAACTTCCTCTGGCCCTTCAAACTCAACACCCCCAATGGAGGCTGGAGACGGAAGTACAACCACTTCAATGATGGAGGGGACTTGGCTTCAGGTAAGCTGGGAGTTCAGACAATGCTGTCTGTTGTCTTTTGGTTATTGATTCTTGCATGGCTCGTAGATCTGATGGCTGATTCCGGATCATTTTTTGTCATTACACATATTTTGATTGCTTCATGAGAAAAGTACAACAGTGTTACAGATACGACTCAATCAGTAGTAATGAAATGTGTTGACACCCTGATCTGTTGGAACTTGGAAGCCTGATGTGTGTTCTGTTGTCTGTTCCAGAGATGACAAAATCAATGAACTCCTAAGACGGATGATCTGAGCGGTGTGTACTGTGTGATCCTGTGATGTGATGTCTGCAATAAAAAATCTCTGGGGAACATCCGTGTGGGATCTTGTGTCAGCTGATTGAAAGATGAAAGTGTGTGTGTGTGTGTGAGGGGGAGGGGGGGGTACCTGCAGGCTGTGCAGGCATTTGTGTAGTATGTGTGTGTGTTTTTCTTTTTTATTTTTTTTTTTTATAACTCGTTCCTCTGAGTTTGTTCGTTCGAGATTACCTTATATAACAGCTGGGTTGATGTTTACCATGTTAGGATTGTTGACTCTGCACATTCTTGCATCCTACACTTTTTGGTGCACGTTGCACACAATGATTATTTTGTGAGAAACACAGGGAACACACCGCAGTGCATCTAACTACACCACATGAAAATGCAGGTGATGTCAAAACCAGAAATTGGTGATAGTTTTAAAGTTACATTTATGCAAGTTGTCTTTGAATGTGGACATTTTTCGCTTTAGAAACGGTCAAGAACAAGCAAGTTTTAGCGAGTGTTCGTAGTTGTTCTTGGAGAAGAAATGCCCTAATGGCAATTTTTGGATACATCTTTTAAGACCTGTATCTGTCATTATCATGTTTTGCTTTGCATTATTGGAGTAATCCTTTGGTATCTGATGTAAGAAATAATTTCAAGAAAAATATCTGGTATGTTTTTTAGAGTCTGGTGCTGAAAGGGTGAAATGCGGTAGTGCACATGGAAAAGACTGTGGAAAGACGTATTGTGATTGGTTTAAAAAAAAAACCCCAAAAAACACCAACTGATTAATATAAGTTGCTCAGCTGTCAACCATTTGGAATTCCTCATTTTTACTGAGAAAAAAAAAAAAACGGAAGAAAACAACCTGGCGCAGATTTATGGCTGTGCTGATCCATTTGTTCCAACCTGAGAAAGGCATTGTCCACACAAAAAGCCAATGTCTGCTATCATCCAGTGCCAGGATTTCAGGCATGCATTTCTCCCAGCCCACCAGGGGGACATCCATTCATCCTTTCCCCTTTTCTACTTTGTCTTGTCCTGTCTGCCTTCTTCTTTCCCAATCCCTAAGCGACATGAGTGAGACATAAACACTTTACAGCAGACTCCATGAAAACCCAGGGTCAGAGATGTCCCACTTGACGTGATCTTTGAGTTTCTGAAAGAGATCAACACTTTTCATCTGATCTAGGATTTTACGGAAGAAAGGTTTTTAACGAAGTTTCTGGTACGCTTTAAGAAGATGTATTTTAAAGAGATGTGTAAAAGGTTGTTTTTTTTTTTTTGATGACTTGTGACTTGATTTTAAGATGTGATAGCCCTGATATGGCCCTTTGCGGTCAGCTGGGTTATAAGCAACATTACCTTACCTTACGTTACCCTAAGCAACAAAGCAAGAGTAAAACAAGAAAGGGCAAAACTGAACCTACCCAGTCCAGCTGGCCAGTGCTCCCACTTTAGCAGATTGGGCTGGGATGGGGTTGGGAATGATGGCAAGCATCTTCTTAGGGACTGTAGCTCAAGAGTGTAATGCAGAAGTGGGATTTGGACAAAAACATCACAGCCCTCATCAGCTTGAACATCTTGCTGCTCTACTTAGTTACTGAACATTGCATGTCCCCAACATTGTCACTATGTCAGAACGAGCATTGAATATGAATAAGAGGAAGATGGCAGTACAATTCTTGAGCAGAGCAGCAGGGCAGCTCGCCATTGGCCTCCTAAGGCGACGGCCATAGTGGGCCGTGTTTTTGGCGGCCGTGTCCCATCTGGCAGAACAGATCCATGAAAGTGGCCATAGTAAACCCATGCGCAAGACGGCCGTGCTGTAGCTGGTAGCCGTCCCTTTCAAGATTGTGTGTGTGCACGCATGTATGTGCAAGTGTGTGCGTGAGAGAGAGAGCAACTCGTTCAAAAGGAAACAATGTACTCGAACTTGCCATTTCCGCCAATCTCATTTGCTATGTGTCCCAGGGAGCCAGCACAGCATCTCTGTTGGAATGGTTTCTGTCACTTGTGGTGTAAATCAATGTTCTGGTACAAACAGCAATGATAAGTTCCACATCATCCATGTTGCCAAGAGAGAACACCTCAGTGAAAAGTCAAGAGCGCAGTTCTTTCCCCTTACTCGGAGAGCCGTGAGATGGATGGTTTGCACGACTGGTGGAATGACGGGTTGAAAATTCTGGGTCGGCCCAGCTCCACTATGGCCATCTGCAGCCACAATTGATGACACCACTGAGGAGTTGAACTGGGGCAGGAATTTTTTAAGTGCGACGTGCAAAGCATGGCCATCTTTTTGCACGGGTTTACTATGGCTGCCGCCATAGGACGACGAGCAGCAAGTCAAAATGGAGACAAGTTTGTGGCTTCACCATGCTGTGAACTGGAAGTTGTATTTTTGCATATAGTCTGGAAGATGAGATATGAACTAAATTCACACACGTAAACATGTCTCTGCTAACACGAGTGCTCTGTTTGGGGAGTTGGCCATGCTCGGCTCATCAAGACAAAAGCAGGCCATCTCTATTTCAGTGCTCCCATAGGGGGAAGAAGAGGGCGTCCAGAGGAAAGCCCTCTCCCACCCAGGAAAAATCTTAGCATTTGAAACTTATTTTCAAGTTGATGCAACACCACACATCTGAGCATCCAGTGGTGTATTGTCCATTTTTTGCACAGCTTTTGTCAATACCTGTCACCTCTGCTGCCATCTTGCTGATGCATGATGTTGCAGCGCATTAGCTGCCCTCAACCAGTTTGACAAAACGGCAACAGCTGCTCTCATGCAGAACAAGAAATCTTGTGACCTCGGTGTCATCTTCTAGCATACTGAATATGCGACCAGAACTTGAGTTTTTTTTCCAAATTTTTTCCCCTGGAGTCCTGCTTTTTCCTCCCGTTTCTTTCATGTCTTTTTAGTTAAAGCAGAGGCCGTTTATCTTGTTAAAGCAAAAAGAGAAGTTTTAAGAAAAATATGGGGGGGGGGGGGGGGGTCATCACCATGATAGTGATGAAAACCAAAGGTAAAAAAAAACAAAAGCACAAAACAAAACTGTAAAACACACCCAGCAACAAAAAAGTGGAATCAAACTGGCCCCGTTTGGTTTTAATTTTCTGACAAGCACTGATACCTTCACAGCCCTGAGGGCTGTGTCCTTCGGGGCTTTACAGTACAGCACATTCTGAACAGGCTTTCCCATTTATTCCAATCATCCCGCAGAGTTAGACACACTACATGACACGGATCATTCATTCACAACAGTGCTGCAAGCCCAACACACAAAGGCAGAACGGTACTGCACAACCATCCAAACCAACCAATTAATAGGACTTTTTTTTTTTTTTTAGGCAGAACTGTACTGCACAACCAACCAAACCACCATCAATATGACTTTTTTTTTTTTTTTTTTTTTTTTTTTTTTTTTTTAAGGCAGAACGGCTCTGCACAACCAACCAAACCATCAATATGACTTTTGTCCAACGTTTATGACACTGCCATGGTGAGAGTGGTGTACTTTAACTTGAACATGGTGTGAATCCACATTCAATTTCTCTCCTTGCTGTTCGTTACAATATCCCATCTCAAAAAAACATGTAATGTTTCTGTCATTGGTATCTGTACCTGTCAGGAAAAAAAAAAAAATTCAGTGACAATGTTACTATGGCAAAATCACTATCACAATCTCACTGTCGCTTTTGTTCCTGTCACTGTCAACATGCTGTAACACAATGTAAATGGCAAAACCATTGTCAAAATCTTGCGATGTCTTGTTCCTGCCACAGTCCGCATACTGACACAATGTTGCAGTCAAAATTAGGGACAATGTTATTCTGGTAAAATCACTGATTCACCATCACAAAATCACTCCCACAATATTAGAGTCACAAAGTGAACATCACAATGCCCAACACCAATTAACATGTACAGAACACTACTTTCGCTAAGATTTACTTTCACCTAAATGTAAGACCATCATTACTCTCAACTTTAAAGGCTTTTACTAAGCGAAAAGTACACCCAACGCCATACTGACTTATGTGAAAGACTACAATATGGATACACTTTAAGCAGAGTCACATCTACAAATTCCTTTCTTTTCTATGAATTAATTTGTGTCTCCAAGTTCTCCTGAAGCTTTATTTCAATGCTAACAGCCGTAGCTTAAAACCAGTCACCTATCTTGAGGGCCAAGCTGCATTCAATGATGACCTGTTCTGGAGAATCCTTGGTATGGGGACAAACGGCATGGGATGGATACCTCCACGCATATTGAATACATAGCACTTTTTAGAACAGTTCTATGTCTCATTAATTCGTATCACCAACTTTGCCACTAAATGAGGTGGGGCTGTTAAAAGCATCGCAATGAGATATCTGACAAAGATTTTCTTCGATATCCATGGCCAACAAGATCCAAATGCAGCGCTGCTGGACCTTTTGTTCATAGGACACCTCATCCTTCATGTCGGCTGCAGCCAAGCGCCAATGGTGGTCTGATCACAACTCTCTGAACCCTCACTCAAAGTGGGTGGTTTTAGCAACAGTTTTTAGGGCTGGGGCCGAGTGTGCTGACAGCTGCCTCGTGTGGTAGTAGAACACTTATGTTGAACCCACATGAGAGAGAGTAACTCCATGGGAAAAGGGGTGTGGTGCACGCTTTTCTTTCAATCACAGGATTCTTAGAGCACAAAACAGTGGAAATACTGTGGTTTTCAACTGTCCATACTACGAGCTGGTGGGCCTGTTTTTTGTTGACCGTGAGCTGTTCTTATACCTTGAGGGATTGAACAAAAATTCAGCTTTTGCTCTGGCATACAGGAATACCAAAGGATAACAATTTTCCAGCAGTCAATGGGTTAATACAAGAGAACATCGCGCTTATGTGTGTGTGCGTAGATGGGTGTAAAAGAAGTCCAATAATGTGAGCAGTGTTCATTTCGTTCATGCAGTTCTTAACAGTCAGTTTGTCCCAGTGTCACAAGCAGTTTGTCCAAGTCTCACAAGTCATTCTGCACCTTGTCTATTTTTTGTCTCTCCACCTATTTGTATCTTTCCATGTTTCTTAATCTTGCTACTGTCAACATCCTAAAAGACCCCGAGTTAATTCACACCACACTTAGAACACACTGTGTGCCTACATCGTCGGCATACCGTAAGCACTTGGCCTTGGCTCAGGGCCCAATCTCAAAGCCAGAGTGAACTCGCGTGATCTGTGTCAATTGTTCACTGTGCCACACTGCCTTGAAAGTGGTGTATATATCTCTGGATCTTTTCTTTTTCACCCAGGGAATGCTGGGAGGATCTAGGGCAATGGATGCAAGATCCTTTCTTCAGCGCATGGCTAAACGTGTCGTCCATCCCCGTACCACTACACACGTGAACGTGTTGTTTCAGTATGACAAACTTGAACTCTTTTTGCAACCTGAATCTTCCCTTTGTCCTAAACAGTGCGTTGATGAAGATCACCTAGCAGCCAAACATTCCAGCAAAACATCGGTCCTCCAGGCTGACATTCTGATGCTCTTTGTCCATGTTCCATTGTCCAGTCATGGCGACCACCATCTCCTTAATCCCAACAGTGCGGAACAACCTTTCCGAAGACAGCCTCCACAACCTCTGGGATTGGAAGAGGGGGATGGGGGAGGAGGAATGGGGGGGAGGGGAGGGAGGAGAGGGGAAGGGTGCTGCAGGAGGAGTGCTGACATTATCTGGGTCTTTTGCGGAGGTGGCATCAACTGCTGGTCGCCTGTTGCTGACTGGTGTTTGCCTTGGGCGGGAGGTTTCCATCGGAAATTGTTGATGACGTTGAACAGGATCTCCTTGGTGACGGGATGTTTGATGCTTTCACACACCGCTGGGAACACAGAAAGGGATAAACCTATGTTAATCACCCCTCCATCACATACTGACGAAGTGCACTGCATGTCAGCTATACATGAAAGCCTTCACCCCTTAGTTGCTCAAGATTAGGACCGTCAATCAACCATACATTCTGCTCTAGCTTCTTCCTCCTCCACTCCAATCTCCACCCCCCCCCCACCCCCCACACACACTCACACACAATGTCATGCACTGTGTGAAGAAAACCTAAACAAATCCCTCCAGCTGGTTAAGAGAATGTACCCTTGTTTTGCCTTGTGTCTACCCATCGACTTCTAGGCATGTCAGAACTTCAGTGATAAATATACTCCTCACAGTTTGTTAACGATACAATGAAAAACAAAACTGAATCACAACAGCTGTGGACTTGGAAACACCCACAAAGATGTGTGCAACAACAGGCATGCACTTGTTGCACGGCATGCATCAATTCACAGCTGTAACCTACTGAGACAAAAAAGTCCACAATAGCACTGAACACACCTCAGTACTGTCTACTGACCCACAGCTGTCTTAACCCTCTTCAGTATGCACTTACCTGAGCTTAGTTACGCCGAAAACCAACAGCAAGATAAGTAACTCCATAATTTGAACATGGTTACCCCATTAAAAAATAATTTAAAAGAGAGGAAAGGAAATAATGAAATGAAAATAATTTTTAAAATTCCTACGAATATATATATGGCTATATCATAAGTTTAAAGAATGTCACATGAGCCATTTACTCAGAAAAAAAAAATCTTCTTCTTCTGAACTTTCTTCTGAATCGTTCATCATACCTGGAACCTCATCCCAGTCGAAATCTAGGCCACTCTAAGCTTCATTACCCAGCACTTTCACTAAGTCTTATGCCGTAAATCCTACAAATCACAGTATCTTCATCACTAAATCTCATTATAGAACGGCAGAAATCAAGGTAGCCATGGTGAAAAATAGCATTTCGACCACAAAACTTTTAAAAATTCATAACTCGAGAACCACGGCATGCATCGACTCGCATTTTTTTGCAAACGGAAGTAGATGGCTACATGAATGAGCAAAGCTCATTCAACACCATCTTCCTTGCGCTGAACTCAGAAGCAATCTGAGGCGATCAAAGCTAAGTGCATTTTCGTTATTTTATTCGTTTTTGTTTTCACTTGAGGAAGACCCAAGAGGTCGAAACGCGTTGTATGTTGTCTTGTGACTCGTTTGTCCATGTTTCTCTGGGCGGTTCACTGACATTTATTTCAGACTTATCAAGAGAGTTAATAAACAGCTGATAGCATTGAACGCACCTCAGTCCTATCTACTGACCCACAGCTGTCTTAATAAACAGCTGATAGCACTGAACGCACCTCAGTCCTATCTACTGACCCATAGCTGTCTTGATAAACAGCTGATAGCACTGCATACACCTCAGCCCTACTGACCCATAGCTGTCTTGATAAACAGCTGATAGCACTGAACCCACCTCAGTCCTATCTACTGACGCATAGCTGTCTTAAACAGCTGATAGCACTGAACGCGCCTCAGTCCTATCTACTGACCCATAGCTGTCTTAATAAACAGCTGATAGCACTGAACGCACCTCAGTCCTGTCTACTGACCCATAGCTGTCTTGATAAATAGCTGATAGCACTGAACACACCTCAGTCCTATCTACTGACTCATAGCTGTCTTAATAAACAACTGATAGCACTGAACACACGTCAGCCCCTTGCAAAGCTTATCTATTGACCCATAGCTACATTAACAAACAGCTGGTGGCACTGCATACACCTCAGTCCCGTGCTGAATCTATCTACTGACCCATGGCTGTGGCGTAGCTGTTGGGGAAAGATTTGTCTGTGCGCTGTCTCATGTACTTCCACTGCTTCCCGTCCCAGGAGCACTCCACTATTTTTGTTGTCCAGTTCCCGCAGCTCCTTCGTCACCTGCAGTAAACAGTCATGTAACAAGCAAACTGATTGGTCACCTGCAGTAAATGGTTATGTAACAAGTCAGGTCAGTGGCCATTCTGTGTAGATTCAACCAATGCAGCACTGACAGGAAGTAAAAGGATTGTGGGTAACACCAAGTTTTACCAAGAAATGGATGCAGTATGACTTCCTATCAAAACACAAAAAACATGCATCTTTCTCTTCCTTCAGATACACATGAATATGTATGAATACAATGATGTATGCAATGACATATGTAATACAGAGGCATACACATAAACATACACACACACACACACACACACAGAGAAAAATACACCCACATGATTTACAATCAAAAGCCCCCAGTAACACACTGTCATCAACAGAAATGATTCATCTGTCAAGTGATAATACCCACCACAGCACTTTACAATGTAACTCTTCTTTCAATGGCACAGTACTGCTCCTGTCCTTGGTAAAACAGGCATTGACAAAACTTATCCCAACACACACATAACACACCCACTCACACACACCCACACACAGGCATACATACACACCCACCCACACTAAGCAGTTACCTTCATGGCAGAGAAAGGAGGCTCATAGCTCCCAACATAGAGATATCCCTTTGTCTCCGGCAGCATTCTGTGAGCAAGAAAATTAAACAAACAAATCAAAACGCCACAAAGAACATTAGGTCATCCCTGCTCCCTGACCCCCCCCCCCCCCCCCCCCTCCCCCACCTTCTTCCACTCCCTTATCTCCCCCTTGAAATGTGATAGAAATACAGGAATCAAATATTTTATTCACACAAAAATGCATATGCATAAGTACTGACCACAACTCTGTACTCAACTGTACTCTCACACCCTGGCACACTTTTCTTGTCAACAAAGTTTAACTGCACACAGAAGGGACTCCTACTCTCTTTGGTGGTTAGCCGAATTTGGGACAAACAAAACAACGCTGTGAGGATCAGTCAAACCAAAACCCACACAATTCCCCAAAGTTGGAGTATGGCTGCCTAAATGGCGGGATAAAAAAAACAGTCATACACACAAAACTCCACTCCCTTTGTTGGGTAGATGGGATCAATGCTTCCCTGTCTACACAGGGAGTGTCCGCAGGAGTATCAGCCTGCATACGTAAAAAAAAAAAACAAAAAAAAACCCACCCCAAAACACACACACACACACAATGATATGAGGACCGATCAAATAATTCTGTGCCAAATGAAGAAAACGAGCTTCAACCCCAGCTTTGGGTTGGACTAAACAATGCTCTCAGGACCAGTCAAACCATTTTCCTGCCATTTGAAGAAGGAAGATTCAATGCCAGGGAACACACATTCCATTGGTCAGACCGTTTCTTTATTTGCTGTTCTTTCCTGTTGACCGTAAACGGTGTAGTTTATCTCTGTTAACACTGTTTTGAGACGCATTTTACAGTTCACTCTTTACCAAAAAAACAAAAGCAGTGTTCATTTCAAGAGGTTATCTACTACTGACAGGTGGAGGATCCAACACTGAATGTGTTCACATGACAAAGGGAACACAGATTTGCTATATGAAAAAAAAAAAGTCTGATTTTGTTTCCTAGTCATGGAAAGATCGAACATTTTATGGTGTGTTCACAAACCTTTCACACTTTTTTTTTCATTTGGGAATCTTAATGACATAATCTAAAAATGAAATTGCCAAGATTCACAAGCAGCACTCAAGAACAGCATTTAAGAAAACCCATAACAAGCATACACAACGAACTTGTAACTCGTGTTTTAAGTATACGCTTTGGTCATGCTATGTAACTCTGCTGAATCTTAAAGTATGGCCCCAAAGCAATGGCCTGAAATGACAATTCCATTTTTAGTATATCTGCACCGATTAAAGTATGTGACTTCGCATATTGTTTAGTCCTTTCAAAAAGAACAGCATAAAATTGTTGTAATTCATCTTGACATTCACAAAAACAAGTTTGAAATAAAAATTGTAATAAGGCTGACAGTGGGTGGGTAGGTGAGTGAGGGAGAAATAGGGGGACAAAAAAAAAGACAAAACTGGTAGAGATACAAGCACCATTTCCACAGCTGACTGCGACAGTCCTGCACTCACCCAATGCCTTGCTCTTTACGAATTTTCAGCCTGAAGTCCACCGAGTTGAGGGAGGGGGGCTTCCACTTCAGGGTTTCTTTGCAGGGTCACACACATAGGGCTGTCACACGGACATAGACATCATCAATCATCTTTCCCTTTGGTGAGTTTTCATAGAAAAACTTGCACACAACACACACACACACACACACCATATACAAGAATTTGAGTACACAAACACAGTTGCACATACACACTCTCCCACATGCACATAAACAATTTCACACACACATACATGTGCACTACGTACAATACACAGAGACACAAACTCCTTCACATACAAAAACAGTTTCCCTCTCACTCTTGTACACACACACAATTTTCTATCGCCTATAAGCACATCAAACGTTCTGCACAATGTTTCAATTTTAAAACACGTTCATGGCACAGCAGCAGGAGACATACAAACTTCTTGTCGGACCAACCAGACAGACGACTGAGCAGACACACACATGGAACGACAACAAGAAAAACAACAGTATCAAGACATGGAGCCTTACATCCAGAACTGGCTGGAAGATGAGACCGTCCACCTCGTGACTGACCTGCGTGGCAAAACCTCCGTCCAGATCTGCCACAAACAGTCAGCGGTCACTCTGTGCATACATGCTGAAGGAGAGGAGACTGGACTGAACTACACAGGCAACAGTTTCTTTCTGCTCATGTGCGTGTGTGCATGTAATGCGCGCATGCTCGCACGCGCGCATGTGTGTGTGTGTGTGTGTGTGTGTGTGTGCATGCATGCATGCGTGTGCGTGCGTGCGAGTGTGTGTGTGTGTGTGTGTGTGTGTGTGTGTGCTTTTGAGTTAGAATGTTTCTGTAATATGTGCTTTGGGCTTTTACAAGGTAAAGCGCTCTATAAATATCCTTTTACATTACAAAATCCTTTGATGCATCATCTGTTAAATGATTTTTACCACCAAGAATTCTGAAATGTCCAATGGGACAAAATAAACTTCCTCCCCCCGATGAACGTAAGTGAACAGCGTCCTCTTCATGATCCTCACTGGTCAACGTCCCAAAAGTTGTACATCTGTGCCCAAGGGTGAACAGGTACAATTACAAAAAAAATGAAACAACCCAAACATGAAAACTTAAAGCCAGGGATCAAGGGGCTGCACAGACCTCTGGGAGGGTACAGGGGCAGCACCCTTTTTTGGGGTGGGGTAGGGTGGGTCTCGGGGGGGTGTCTCCCCCCCCCCCCCCCCAGTCAAATTAACTTCATAATTGAAGGAGAAATTAATTAAGCATCTTTAAAGGAAATGAAACCATATTTTGGGGAAAGAATTTTGCCTCTGTAATGATAAGTAAAACTGTGTGTGTTTAAAAGTCTGTGGTATCATGATGAATTTTAAGAGAATTTAAAGCACAACGTAACATGCTTGTTAAACACCAGCAAATGGCATACGATCAACGTGTTCCAGAAATATACAATAAAAAAGATTTTGTTTAGGAAATCTTGAGAGACAGAGAAACAGAGTAGGCGTAGAGGGGGGACTGGAGGGAGGGGAAGGGGAAACAGAGAAAGAGACAGACATTGAGAGACTGAGAAAGACAGAGACAAGACAGGACAAAATTCTTTCCTTTTAAAGAAAGGATTATAGATAATCACCAGCGGGTTTTTTTTTATAAACATCCATTCCTTGCACTAGCAAACTGGCTGAGGACCGTGCACAGTGGAGCGCCTTGACTGCCTCATGAGTCGCAAGATGCGGGAGCATCGAAGTCTAAGTAAGCAATTCCTTGCACTGAGTAGGGACAATAAATGAATAATATACAATAAAATAAAGCAATAAATGCAGAAGTATGTAAAATGAAAAAGTTTTAACTAAAAAGAAAAAAATGGAGAGAGAGAGAGCATGTTCTGGAACACACTGCAGAACACAAAAGTAAACACAGAAATATCAATGCGCTCCAATCAAAGAGGAAAAAAAAGTTAAAAAAGAGGGGAAGTCCATAGCCCAACTAACCAAGGCGGCTGTTTTAGGCTGATAACAGAAACTCTTTTAAGTAGGTAGAAAGAAGAGGTGTGTGTGTGTGTGTGTGTGTGTGTGTGCACATGTGTGTGTGTAGACAAAGAGAGAGAGAGAGAGAGAGACAAATGAGATATAGAGAGACACCAACTTTCAGAAGAGAAGGCCAGTTTGGCCATTGGTATGGATGACATGTTACACATCGCATGCACCTTCCCCGAAGCTGGAGTATGGCTGCCTTAATGACAGGAAAAAAAAAAAAAACGGTCATACACACAAAACTCCCCTCCTGA
Source organism: Conus betulinus (assembly GCA_016801955.1). Lineage (NCBI taxonomy): Eukaryota > Metazoa > Mollusca > Gastropoda > Neogastropoda > Conidae > Conus > Conus betulinus. The sequence continues at coordinate 113,614 of JADBJO010005918.1, read as the reverse complement.
GTTGGGTGGATGGGATTCATCCTCGCCAGTCTATACAGGGAGTGTCCACAGGAGTATCAGCCTGTGCACCCAGGGAAAAAAACAACAACAAAAAAAACCCCTCTCTGTGGACTGCCAGTGCCGGTACTGAGACAGGACAGAGCTCAGTGTGGCTGTGCAGGGGGAGGGGGTATCTGTAACGGCAGCATGGGGGCACAGGTAATAAGCAACGAAAGGACAAAACTCTCTGTCCTCTATGAATGTGTTTCTTCATACAGAGGTGACAAGAAATCACGAGGCCAAGACCCACTGTGGGCCTGAGACCTTCAGTGCACAACCACATGAAAGGGATTGAGACACTGACGAAAGGTGCTCGCACGGACCTTACTGTGACAAACCTTTGGCAGAAAATGCACTTGCACGCAATTGTTTGTACATGTGAATATGTACATTTACATGTACATATTACATGTATGTGTGTATGTGGGAGGTATTTTGTTTAACCTGTCTTTTCAGCCTCAGAAACTGTCCTGTGTTTCTTGTACACACGTTCCTAGTCTTGAAACAGCTTGAGGTTGGCTGAGGAATAAACGTCACTAACACATGTCCAAGCATGTACAAATACACGTAAGACGTGAATAAGAGCAAAAAGGACAAATGTGAACCATACATTGCAGTCTGCACGACACATTCCATCATCTTCAAACTTTCACAGGATCATCCCATGTCTAGACATCACATTAACCATTAACCACCCCCAAGGAACGGATCTCAACGGACTGGCTAACTCCTCTTCCAGTACTGGTACACACACACACGTATCAAAGTACCCACCTTCTCTGACGTGACGATATCCCAGAAAGGCTTGGGGCGAACGCTGAAGGCCTGTGAAGCCCGGTCCAGCATGCCTTGCTGCATCTTGGCATTGCGGGGACCCACAATTTCCTTCTCAATGCACAGCAAGCGTCGGCGGAAGTCTGTCTTGCCCACTTCCTGCCCCTGGTGGTGCGAAACACATTCAGCACATTTGGCACCATTCTACTCACACATACTGCTCTTTTCTTTTTTTTTTATTAAAATCACAAAATCGGTAAATAACAAGCAAGCAGGGTAATTCTTTCATAATGGAGCAAAAGTTACCCTACCTGTTTGTTACTTACTGTTTGGTCTTCCTGCCTCATTTAAGCTCTCCTTTTACAAAATCTGGTTGCAAGCTACAACATGCTTTTCTCAAGCTGGACATAAATAAAAACTCTTGTATTGTCTTCACACCAAAATGCTTTAGCTTGAAAACAACGGGACTGCCATTACTCAGGGAGACTTCCCTTTTATCTGTCAACATTTTCATGTCTTAGTTTGTTCAGGATCCATACAGGATGACCAATTCAATATTGCATGACCTTTTCATGCCATTCTGAGGAATTTTCATGACCTCAGATTGCCTATTTTCACACACAAACATACTCCTACCATCGTCAAAAACATCAAAATGGCCTTTTTAGTGACAACTACACCAAACTTCTGTATTACTTTAAGGTTTTCTTTTTAATTCCATCGCTTTTTATGACCTGGATCTCAATTCCATGACTTTCCATTCCTGGAAAGTTACCTTTTACAAATTCCATGACTTTCCATTCCTGGAAAGTTACCTTTTTCAAATTCCATGACTTTCCATTCCAGATGTCCCTCCTCCTCCTCCTCCTCCATCCTTTCCAGACCATTCCCACTGACCTCAAACTTGATGATGTCGTACACCAGGAACCGTGCACCTCCTTGCCCTCCACCTTGTCCAGAATCATCTCCTGCAAACACACCGCGTGGCGTCACCCCCCCATCACTGTCAGCTCCTCTTCACACACTGCTGACCTCTCGTCAAGGAAGGGTCGGACAGTGTCAAATGGCTGCTTGTTGATTGCAACGTGAATGAACACTTTCCGGATTTCTCTTTTCAATGAGACAAAAGGCGTGGCTGCAGGCGTTAGTCACAGACATCTCAAGTTTGTTGATGTGTTCAGTTACTTTGAAAGAGAACAGGTGTCACAGCTGACTGCACATTCTGAGTGTCCTTAGCAACCACTGAAGCTGGTTTCAAATGGGTTAGAGGGTCTTCTTCTTCTTCTGCATGCGCAGGCTGATACTCCTGCGGACACTCCTTGTATAGACAGGTAGGTATTAATCCCATCTGCTCAATAAAGGGAGTGGAGTTTTGTGTGTGCATGACCATTTTTTATCCCTCCATTAAGGCAGACATACTTCATCTTCGGGGAAGGTGCATGCTATGTGTAAACTGTCATCCATACCAACGGCCAAACTGGCCTTCACTTCTGAAAGTTGGTAACGGGATTGTGTGCAAGATGTTACGCGTGGGTTCACACACGGAACCTCGGTTTATAGTCTCATTCGAAGGACTATATGGGAAATGGAGTCAGAACCAATGTCAACTCCGAGGGAAAAATTCCCCTGTACTGAAATAGCCCAGTGGAGATTCGTACCCACAACTCTTGGATTACGAGTCCGGCGCTCTACCAACTGAGCTATTCCGGGCTCTAGTTAGGGGGCTGAAAATCAAAGATCAGTTGACCCTAAATTCATTGCGTTGGTAACAGCCACTGAAACTTGTTTCAAAAAGTTTGGGAAGTCAAAAATGAAGAATCAGTTGACTATACATTCATAATATCATTAACACTCACAGGCACTTGTTTCGAAAGTTTTGGGAAGTCAAAAATCAAAGATCAGCTGACTATTCATTCATCATGTCATTAGTACCACTGACACCTTTTCTGAAAGAAATTGTCTTGTGATTCCTTTGTCTACATTTTTCAGCGAAGCTTTATAAATGATTTCAAAAATTGTTTAGATTTCTGCCTGCAGTCATCTCAATTTGCAACTTCATCCGTTCTGAAAGGTTTAGGAGATGGAAAAGTCAAGACACGTTGACTATACCTTCGTCATGTCATTACAGCTACTGAAACTGTTTTGATTGGTTTAGAGGTCTAGAATCAAAGACTGGCCGACTACAGATTCATAGTGTCCTTTGTAGCCACTGAAATAGTTTAGAAAGGTTTAAGAGACTGAAACTAAACTTTAGCTGACTAGTAATTCGTAATGTCCTTAGCACCTACTAAAACTTGTGCTGAAAGGTTGAAATGGCTGATGATAACAGATTTGTCATCTATACTGTATACATTCATGATGACTCTTGTTGCCACTAAGGCTTGTTTTGACAGATTTAAGAGGTGGAGGATAGACTTGCAGCTTAAGGTAGTTCATGTTCAGAGAATATGAAAAAAGTCATGACACAAAACAGACACCAATCAGGTCAGCTGGCATCCCACCTCTCTTACATCAACGCACTTCCTCCTCCATCTACAGTCAAACTTCACCTATCCACCATCGACAGTTCAATAAACCCCATCCACCATCCACAGTTCAACAACTCCATCCACCATCCACAGTTCAACTCACCCCTTCCACCATCCACAGTTCAACTCACCCCTCCACCATCCACAGTTCAACTCACCCCTTCACCATCCACAGTTCAACTCACCCCATCCACCATCATCTCACCCCCCATCCACCATCGGCAGTTTAACTCTCCCCACTCACCATCCACAGTTAAACTCACCCCGTCCACCATTCACAGTTCAACTCACCCCATCCACCAACTCACCCCATCCACAGTTCAACTCACCCCTCCACCAGTGTGTTTTCAATGTGAGCATTGAGATCTTTACGTCGTGGAAAACTCCAGGCCAGGTACGTGAAACACAGAATTGTCCCGATCCACCATGTAGACCCTGTTTTTCCCATCAATCAGCATCAAATACCTGCAAATGAAAGGGAAGAGAGGGTAGGTTAAACACATACACACACAAAAAAAAAGACATTTGGGCTGTTGCATGGCTAAAGAATCCCAAGGTAAGCTGGAAGAGTTGTTAGCATAGACAGTAAGAACACGACTGTGAGCGAAAAGTCAAGCATGTGAAGGCACATGCTCATGTGTGTGTGCCACTGTTTCTTGATTTTATGGAGAAAAAAGAAAAAAAACGACACAAGTGTTCAGTGCTTGCACTGCAAGCCATACATGTTGCAATCATCATGGACTGTTCCGTCCAACACCTTATGTGACTTCACAGCTTTACTATCGAAGTGGTTATGTATTCACCCACATCAGTGAGTTGGTTTGTCTTAATGTCTGTCAACAAGATTATACAAAACTACTGAACTGATTTCTGACCAAATCTGAGGGAAACATAGAACACAGCCCAAGATAAACCCATTAAACTTAGGAGTGACTCCACTGGACATAAACATTGTGAGCTACTGTTACAGCTTGATAACTATGAACATATGTTCTTCGACTATCAAAGCTCTCAGGATATATGTTTACGTTTTTTGGATCTTAAAACTCTCAGGATATAATAAATGTTAAAACATCTTGTATTTTCCATGTCCTAATAAAAATCATGTTCAAGGGAAGTAACTCTTTCTGCCTATACCTACTACCACTTCCCCTGGGAAAAAAAAAAACCCCAAAAGTATTGTTATCACACATGAACTGCTTCAAACGCAGGATCTCTGATTGGTTTCACATGGCAGAGGTCTGGGGTCTCCCTGAGTGCCCTTCCTTAGTTCGCTGATGCCCCAGCTTCCCTTCACTTGACACTAACTCGCAGCTGACCACAGTCCTTGACAGTAGTTCTGCGTACGCAGGCTGATACTCCTGCAGACACTCCCTATATGGACAGGCAAGTATTAATCCCATCTACCCTACAAAACGAGTGGAGTTTTGTGTGCATGACCACTTTTTATCCCACCATTAAGGCAGCCACACTCCATCTTTGGGGAAGAAGCATGCTATGTGTAACTTGTCATCCATACCAACGGCCAAAGTGGCCTTCTCTTCCGAAAGTTGGTGATGGGATTTATGTGTGTGCAAGAAGTTATGCGTGCATTCACACACGGAACCTCGGTTTATTTGAAGAAGTGTACGGGAAATGGAGTCAGAACTAATGTTACCTCTGAGGGAAAAATCCCCCCTGTACCGAAATGGCCCAGCTGAGATTTGAACCCACAACCCTAGGATTACGAGTCCAGCGCTCTACCAACTGAGCTATTCCAGCCCCTGTCCTTGACAGTACAATGCACACACTATCACAGCTTGGAAAACCTGTCCACAGAATAACACCACACAAAATATGAGACCAAGATTTGGCTCAGGGGGTAAGGACTGGACGGGGGGGAGGGAGTGGGAGTGTCACTCATAGTTAAGTATGATGCAAAAATGAGGATTCAGAAACCTGAAAGATCTGGATGATACTGAAACCTGAGATCTTCAACAGACAGATTGAATTTCAGGTTTCAAAGTCAACATTTTATTTTGCGACGTGCGTTGAATAAGTAGTCTATCTGTTTTTTTTTTCTTTTCATCAAGCCATGTATAAAGAAGAAAAAAAAAATATAAAAGGAAAAATACCAAAACACATCTGAAAAAGGGACTGGTATATGTACTACATACACAATGACTCAGAATGAATGTAGACTTGTAAACATTTCATCTCTTTCCAGTACCTTTATTCACACTGGATGTGGCAACACAGGGTATACCCACACACAGAAAATTTGTCAAATAAAAATCAACAGACCATTATAAAGATAAAACGAATACGTGCACATGTGTGTGTGTATGTGTGTGTGTGTGCGTGTGCGTGCATGCATGTGTGCATGCGTGCGTGCATGCTTGCGTGCGTGTGTGTTCACAAGCAGATCTAATATTCTACAGCATGTTCACTGAAGACAGAGTGGATTGCAATTCGCCCAACAAATCACCTGTTCAGCTTGTGTTTTTGTGATGTCGGGCTGTTTGTTATGCAGTTTTGTGCTTTTGCTGTTTGTGTATTTCTCTTCACTTGCATCTCACTGTCATGTCTACCTATATGCCTAAATGTTGAGGTTTCAGATTGTTCTTTACTCTATTCCTGTCTTCTTCTTTGTCTTCTTTTTCTTCCTTGTTCTGTCTTAGTAAGGGCATTTTGTCTCTTCAGACTGTTATTATCTTTTCGAATATGTGTGTATTTGAGAGAGAGAGAGAGAGAGAGATAGAGAGAGAGAGAGATAGAGAGAGACGGAGAGCGAGAGAGCGAGTGTGAGTGTTCATGTATATGCATGCCTGCGAGCATGTGTGTATGTGTGTGCATGTGTGTGTTATTAGTGCATGGCATGACATGGTGTGGCCTGGCATTCATATGAAGCGTATATGCATGGCTGCATGCCTGCGAGCACTTATGTGTTAAGAAGTGTGAGAGCACTTGATTTGAAACTGACAATGTGTGTGCAGTCCCACCTGCGTATCAGAGTGCAAGTGTACAGGGGAGAGAGCATATGTTCCTAAGCACATGCATGCATCAATTCAGAGTGCTGCGTCACCTGTCCACACAGCCGACAGTGTCTTTACCTCGTGCCGTCCGCCTTCCAGCTGACCATGTAGGGCTTCTGCCGCAGGTAATCCACGTTCTGGATGTCCATGGACACAGGCTGCGACCCGGGGAAGCCTGTACTGTTCACCCAGCACATGCACACAGAGCACAGCAGATCATGACACGGCTCAGCCACGCCGATTGGTCACAGCGTCTTGAGCTTGGACTCATGCTCAGCTGACAGCAGATGGTCATTTTATCCTTTGTGTTACTCTCTGACGTTGTCAGATTCTTAGTCTGTTTTATCGGCTGACCATGAATCCTTGTCCAGGACTGTTTAAAGACTTTTCAACACGCCACTTATTTTTCAACTTTATCCACGACAACTTATGAGATAAAAAAAAAAAATTAGAAAGAAAAGCCTTAAGAGGTTAGTTATCGCTGCAGACACGGACAAACAGATTACAGGACAACACACAATGCATTTCGACCTCTTGGGTCTTCTTCAGGCAAAAACAAATACCATTTAGGGCAGTAAAAACAAAGAACGAAAAACCACTTTTCTTCTCATATTTGGCGCAAATATGGGAAAGTAAGTGGTTGCTCGTTCTTGGTTTTCACTGTCCTAAATGTTAATTGGTTTTTGCCCTAAAGAAGACCCAAGAGGTCGAAATGCGTTGTTTTGTCCTGTGATCTGTTTGTCTGTGTCTGTGGCAGTAAGTAACCCCTTTTCTTTCTAAATTTTTCTTGATTTTCTGCCTTCAGTCACTTCGTTTTGAAACTAACTTATGAGATAATTAATAATAGGCTGGCTGCTCTATCACCCAACTCATGAAATAACATGGAATAGAGAGTGTGGTCCAAGTCCTTCAACGAAATCAATTATTTTCAGTTAGGGCCATGTTTTCTTGCTTATTTTTTATATGCAACCACTTTCAGAATGTCGATTGTGCATCATCAATGCACTGAAGTTTTTTTTTTTTTTTTGACTGTTCTGTGTTTTGGCAACAGTCAGAAATGGGTTAAGGAACCTACAGTTAGGATCAACCAATGACAATACAGTTCACATATTGAAAACATGTCGTAAGCTGGCTCATACTGATCTAACTACAATCAGCCACAGTGAAAGTTAAACCTCAACATTTACAAACGAGCTGTGTTTTTCAGGATCGCCATCCTGTCTTACTTCTCTTTCATTGCTTCCTACATGCTTTCTGATCTCCCTTCAAAGCTTTGACATTGACGGAACAACCGCTTTCAAAGCTTCCAGGCAGACATCTCAATCTCAAGGACTTTCACAGTCTTTAAGCGGAGGATTCAAATCTCAAACTCTTTGAAGGATCTTGAGGTATGAAAGTGAAGCTCATGATTTAAAGTGATACACATGCCAAATTTCAAGGCCATAGGTTTAATAGTTTTTGAGATATTGAGCTTTAAAATTGGGTAAAAAATGGCGTTTTTCACGTTTTGGCCAAAGGGCCATGTTTGGACCCTCATATCTTCTGAACTATTCACCTAATATACTCTCAGATTGGCAGATTATTATCTGTGATGGATACACTGAGCCTATTTTTTTTCCAGAGCTCAATGATTATTCATTTTTTAGCTGTGCCTCTTCAAAAATGACTAAAATGCTGATTTGTCGACGTGTCATTTTGTGGCAAACACAGGGTACCGTTACTTAACAACCCATAACTCTGGAACGACACATGCTACAGACAAAGTAGAGGTATCAAAATAATCAGCATTGAAGAAGGAACCTAAAGGTAAAAACATCCATGAGTTCAACCTTCACCTTTATGTACAAATTACATCAAAGTAAACAAAATCACCTACATTCCACATATATTCCGTCATTATCACGGGGACAGAATCAAATGCTCAAGAATTTCACCAAGCAAATATGTTCCAAATAACAGGCAATATATATATGTCCAAAAGGAACAGTAAATCACACAACTGTCTTAAAAACTTTTCAAATACCAGAAAAATCACCCTCTTTCCATGTTCCTGTTTTTCAATCACCATTAAGATAAAACTGGCCATCTCCATTTTGTACCCAACATTAACAGTACTTTTTAACATATTGTTTGTATCTTCTTTTCAGGGTTTCCCCTGGGTACAGTCAATGCTCCAAACTCTGTTCTTTGGTAGAATGTTGAAGTCTGAATAAAAGACATATTTACTTGCAACTTCCCCAGTGGAGTCTGACAACGGCCATCTAAACAGGTTTTCTGTTCCTTTCTGGTCCATGAAGGAAATGCAAGCAAGGTCAGGTCTAACAATTTCTAGTACTTGACCAATGTAAAATGCATCATCATAGAAAACTGCTACTGACTGTCCCTGGCCTGAGAAATTGAATGGAAATTCATAGTCTGATTCATCATCAGAAGACTGATGACAAATATTTATTTCATGTTCCAAAAGTGCTGAATGATCTGGCTCTTGTGGTTCTTCTTCAGTGCTACTGTCAGATTCTTGCAGGTACTGGTCATCTTCTGAAATTTATCACACACACACACACACACACACACACACACACACACACACACACACACACACACACATACGCATGCATGCAAACACACACACACACACACACACACACACACACACACACACACACACAAAATTTTGAATAAACTGAACACAGTTAATAACTGGACATTTGTTTTGATCTATCAGTGATGAAAATGGATTGTTTGAATTCAGAGACTGTGAATGAAAGTGCATGATAACTTTGAAGAACATTTTTTTTTTTTTTTTATATACCAAGTTCTATAATTTATGGATATATGATTCAACAGTAAAAATTTTTTAAATACACATTGCCACAATTTTCAATAAGACTTTTAAGTGAATGCTACCAGCTACTACACACACACACACACACACACACACACACACACACACACACCAGCTAGTCATTTTATTATAATACATGCTTCAAGTTTCCAAATTCTGATTTTCTTACTCCTATCTTTTAGTACATATGCCACACTCATACTGCAGCTTCAAGCTAACATTCTCTTTAATTAGTTAATGTATTTTTTGTTTTACTTTTTAGTTTTTTTTTATTTTCCTTTTATCTCATTTATTTATCAATTTATTGATTTTTTTAAATTCATTGATTCATTTTGGTACAACAGTACTGCAAATTAATCCAAAACAACTGCTACTTTCAATTTTCATCGAGGTCTGAAACCTGAGTTATCGTCCCTGTCGAAGTTACAGCTGCTGCCAAATTTAATCTTTATTCGTAATTTTCGCTCTAGACAAAAATCATAAACCTTTTTATATAAAAATCTGAACGAGCTTGGGTAAAAGTTATTCTATGAAATTGTTTTTTAAAACTAAAAGGTTGATCACCGATTGCAACCATTAGTACTGATCACGGGAGCTAACAACCACCACTCGACCGAGCACATGTCTGATGAAAAAAAAAAACTTCTAAAATAATTTCCAGAGTTAAGAAACACAAATTCCTTGAAAATAGCAGGGCAAGGGCTTAAACAAATGAATCGTTCGCATACTTACCAAGATCACGCTCAAAATCGTTGAGATCCATCGGTTTAAACTGCCACTCGACTCGAACATCGTGTCAGCTTCGTACCCCCCCGTTGTCGGAATGCTGAATGCCGATTGGACTAGGTTCTCTCTTTATCCTGGCCGGAACTTATACACACAGCAGCCTGTGCGTCCTTATATACACGAACGAAAAGAGCATTGATTTTTCTACAAAACGAGTGGTCTTTCAATATGTTTTGTTCAGAATTAGCGATGTTGATATGCTTTTGAGTTTATGCTAGTCTTTCGGCACAAAATTTGCGGCACTTAATGAAAAGGAACTATGACGAACTTTATACCGATCAATTCTGCAGGTTTTTCTGTTTCATATGGTACCAACATCGTCGCTGTGCATATAGTGTGTCAAAGTTCCGAACACTTTTCCGGATGTTGTTGTTTGCGGGTCACGGATAGCCCGCGGCTTGAATCGTTGCACAAGCTCGCCAACGCAGTGTATGGTTTGTGTGTTTAGATCGTTCACAATAAAAGCACACTTCTTTCATACCATAAAAAAACACACAGACTAAATTGGCAGTTTTTCTCCTGTTCTGCTGCCCTGTTAGCCATGGCTACTGTTAGGCTGGACCTACCTACTTTTAGGTAAACACATGTTGCACAAAGTAACATGTAATGAACATTCCATGATAAAATGAAATTCATCACCTATTACACACATGTCACATTTTTTACATAACTTTTCTTCTTTTGGAAGAGCAAATCTGCAATTTATTATTAGAACATCCAAATTTGATAAGAGGGTAAATATAAACATCTGGTAAGCTAGAAATATATTTCTCCTCCTTAAAATCAGATTTATAGAATCTGTAGAAAAATCATGTACTGGTAGTTTCAATGTCATGTTGCCATGTTTGACGAAAAGAGCATTGCAAACTATTTTTGACATTCCTACACAATGTTTTGATGTCTGTAAAAGATTGATTGCTCCAAACACAGTCAAAACCAGATTGTACAAGTATGTTTTTAATGCACATTAACCAGGGAGAGGCGCGCACACACACACACACACACACACACACACACACACACACACACACACACACCCACCTTTCCCAGCCAGCCATGGCTTGACACTTCTGTTGCACTTGAGACAAGGTAGGCTGTGTGAGCACCTGCACCACTCCCGACACCCCGTCCGCAAATTTGGCGTTCTGCCCACATGGATACAGCACATCCATCAGTGGCTGGCGATTGGTGCACAGTGAGCAGGTAACTCCCATCGTTCAAAATCCTCTCCTCTCCTCTATTTAGTCAGAACAGTGGTAAGTGATGGGGACTGGGGCTGGGAGGATGTGGGTTCAACTTCAATGATACACAATGACTTGTGAGATCTTTCAGCCCTGATCGGCTTCGACCCAGTGTCGAGTTTGCAGTGAGTTCCAATGGGAAGACAGGAATCATGCGGTTGAGTTTCATCAACTTAATGAAATGGGTCTCTGTAACTGTTGCTCGAACTTCATGACCAACTCTACTGGTGTCTGTATCTCACAGGCCTGGTTGACGGCGGGATATGTTATAAAAAGAATTGTAGAATGCAGCAGCCCTGTCATGCAGTCTTGCACTAGCATGGAGCCCTGTAGCATCATCCTAAACCTCATCAATCATCAAATAAAAAAAGATTCAAATTCTATTACCCTTGATGCCCTGCTCTCATAGTGACCTCAAGTTTCGATTTCTCTCTGCGTCAATGCATTCAGTCAGATCATGTCAAGGTCACTGGTCCAAGCAAGTTCACGGGCACTGTCACTGGGTGGATGCGGTGGCACCTCCCATTAGTTCCATAACTACGCAATAATCATTATCAATTGAGGGCTTAGTATGTGGTGTCCTGCACCTGTTGGATAAGAACAGACACCACCAAACACAACCAAAGAGACTCGGCAGCAGGGCAGTGTCTCCTCTGGTGGGTTGCTTCATGACAACTTGATACTGACTGCTCCCTGCGGATTGCCGAAGCTGAAGCGGTGATGGGACAGCCGGGGACTGGAAATATCTCAAACTGGCAACGTGGGAACGTGGAGCAATATCTCAGGAGTGGCACCGAAGAATGACAACAAAAAAAGAAAGAAAGAAATTTGCCTTTGTTTTCACATTTTAACCCTGTGGTGATGTCCTGAAAAGAAGACTCATTGAAATATCATGGCATCTTATTTTTGACTCTGTTTCATAATTCACAATAGTTACACAAATTTATCAAAGCATACATGCTTTACATGGTATTCAAAAATTTATCCTATTCAATTCTAAAATGTCAAAACAGCTACTTTATGAATGCTACCGTAAATTTCAGCTATTTTTCAAAAGTATGTAAGGAAAACATAGAAACAAAATGGCACACTTACAAAAAAGGCCAGAATTCCAGCAGCTGGCATTCCAAAAACGACCCAAAGTATTTGTGCTTCCTTCCCATGAATCCAGGTTATTGTTTTACAGAAATCAAGCTCTTATGAAATCACTTCATGCAGCAACATCCGCAGTACTACTCATTCTTTTCTTATTTCTACAGTTAATGAATATCTGAATCACTGATGTTCAATACTGTTGTTAACAAAAAAACGAAAAAAAAAAAGGAAACAAAATTCTCCATTTTGAGGCACTTGCTGCAGTCAAGGTTTGTCCTTTTCGCTTGTTGTGGGCTCCATTTTCTGCGACTTTTCAATAACATCAGGTCAGTGCCCCTCATCCTGGATCTCAAACATACAGCCACAGCCAGGATTCAGTCGCAGTTTATATGCTGATAGTCCATATGAAGCTTCGTCTTTTCGGCTGCCGTAAGGTCACCAAGCACAAAAGACCCTGCATGGTGACCCAGCCACAGAAAGTTCCTGGTCTAACACTGAATTCTTCAGTATGGTGTTCCAACAATTCCCCTCACAGTTACAGAAAAGGGAAGAACAGGAACTAAAAAGGCGAGGAAAACATAAGCGCTTCAGTGCAGCCAGAGAAATAAAGCCAGAAATGAGCGAAGAGAGCAAGTGACATGGAAGGCATGCTGACCCTCTGATGGACAGCCCTCTGTCAGCATCACCTGCTTTGTAGTTTGCCGAGCTTTTGCTCTGCTGCAAACACTTTTCCTCACACACACACTACGCACAACACTGGGATACCAAAGAGGCCTAGGGGAGACCCTGAGTTACTGCTTGTTCACTGGTGGACAGATTTCCTTGGTACCTCCCTCGTTAAGCACAAGTACTTCTTTCTGTCAAATATTTCAGACGATTTTCTTGAATCTAATGGCACTGTACATTCCCTTGGCATTTTCGGGTACTGTCCATGTTTCATGTGACTTCTCTAAATTCTCTGATGAAAAAAAGTTCTTGTGAGAGTGGGTGGCACAAAAGGAAACTACTCCACATTTAAAAGTCCCCCCAAACCAAAAGCTCCGACAGCTTACGTTCTGTTACAGATGAATAAGGCGTAAGAAATTTGTGGAATGCAGTACACATTTTTTTTTTTTAAACTTTAAAGAATATCACAGAGCAGTGAATCTATTTGTGGAGAATTTCCCCCAACAATTCCAAAGCCCATGATGATTCCCAGCATTCAACTCAAACCTGATCAACAAATCAATTCCCTGACCTTTCTCACAAACTCAGGTCTTCTGTTTGGGGGTCCCCCTCTTTGGCTGGCCACGTTGCCACCGGCGTCACCACCCATTGTCCTGCCTGTGACCCGTCGTCGTCCACGCTGTCGTCAGACTCTGTTGTCATGGAAACATGACCGTGTGTTACTGCCTGGGCAGACTTTGTTGTTAACCCTTTCATCCCTGACCTAATGACTGTCTCTCAACCTGGTATGCCTCGCCTGTTCAGCTCGGCAAGACTGGGGGTGCTTCATCGAACGGTCATTGTGCTTGTGACACTGGTGCGTCAAAAGGGATGCAAGTTCAAACACACAGTTACAGAAATGTACTTGTCTCTACTGCATTGTCAAATTTTCAACGGTGTGAAATAAGCGCGGCATGATGCACTAAGTGGGGTCATCACATCACAACATCCTCACTTCTCCTGACAGGCTGTAGTAGTGTATTTGAGATCAAATGCAGAAAGACTTGACTGTGTCAAACTAAAAGATATTTTCGCACCTGTAAATTTTAATGGCTTTTGTTTTTATAGTTACACGCTAAGATTTTTCCACTGAAGATTCCTTCTTACACTTGCTTTACTGTGGAGAGTGTCCCAAAAGATTTCATCTTCCATTTGCCTCAAATGTCCCCGAAGATTGCATCTTATTCTTGCTTCACTGTAAGCTAACTTCGCTGGCACAGACTGTCAGATGGAAATTACAAATAAACGACCCAAATCATTTAATTTTTGCTTGCATAAAGCAGAACATTATAAACACACGGAAAAAGCTTTGAAGCGCTCTCTTTTCACTCATCATTCATTCTCATGGTCTGTTGGGCTTAAGGTAATTTTACACGAGGATGCTGGTGAATTTCAGTGCTCGCTTGTATAAATCCCAATGCTCACATTCTCTAACATAGGTCTGCAATACAATTACATTTGAACAGGAATGAGCCAACATATCCTGCAATTTTATCTCGAATTCTACCTGATGTTCTGAGATGCTTGTTGCATGTCCACAATGTTCATTCACTTTACACACAGACACACAAACTCAGAGACATATTCATACACAGAGTACACACACACTTGTACACGCACACACACATATACACACCCTGTGCGTACACACATACCTGTGCACCAGGGAGGAAGGGCTGGGGCTGTGGGGGTTTCTCAGGATCATCATAGCGACGAAACAACTCGTCCAGGTAGTTGCTTGTAAATGCCTGGTGGTCGGCTCTGAAAAACAAAACACACACACACACAGTGGAAGTCCATGAGCAAGTTCTACCAACTTTTTGTGCTGTGTGTGTTATGTAACAGGAAGAATCTTGAGAGAGAGCTTGACAGCAGGTCTTCAGAAGAGAAGCTTCTGGCACACAAGCTTTTCAGCCCTGAACGCTTTGCTCTGCAAGGTCATGATTCCTTGATGCCTTTCTGCCGTCAGAAATAGTTTTGTCGCTGCCGGGGACTTGAACCTGCTCCTCCTGGATGACTAGCTGCCTCAAAGCAAGCAACTGGACATGTGTTTTAAATTTAGGACATTCAACCTTATGAAGTTCACTTTCGCTCCTCCGGAGCCTCTTTTCAGTTGCCTCTGTTGTAGTCGTGAGGGTTCTGGTCCTCTTCTTACCATAAATAAAGATCTGTTGTGTAAGACTGTAGGCTGGCAAGTCTAACTGAGGACTCTGGTCCTCTTCTTACCTGAAATAACGGTCTATTGCATAAGACTGTAGGCTGACGAGTCTGAGGGGTCTGGTCCTCTTCTTCCCAGAAGTAAATAGACTGTTGTATAAGACTGTAGGCTGATGAGTCTGAGGGGTCTGGTCCTCTTCTTCCCAGAAGTAAATAGACTGTTGTATAAGACTGTAGGCTGATGAGTCTGAGGGGTCTGGTCCTCTTTTCCCAGAAGTAAATAGACTGTTGCATAAGACTGTAGGCTGATGAGTCTGAGGGGTCGGTCCTCTTCTTCCCAGAAGTAAATAGACTGTTGCATAAGACTGTAGGCTGACGAGTCTGAGGGGTCTGGTCCTCTTCTTCCCAGAAGTAAACAGACTGTTGCATAAGACTGCAGGCTGAGGAGTCTGAGACCCACCCCTGTACCAAGCTCTGTGAGGACTCTGGCTTTGGAGCTGGAAGTCACATTACCTTCAGCCGTTAGCCAGACTGGCACACCTCTCAGTCTGGTAGGTGTGAGCTTTCTCCACTCCGCTTTCATACGGCATAGTGAGTTCAATCAGAATTGTCTGTTTCGCTGAACCTGAGCGGAATATGATACACCGATGTCATGCCACTTTTTTTTTTCCCCCCGATGATCTCCTGATTATATCTTTTGCCATCACAACAGATATCTTGTGGTGAGATTCCCCAAGTTATTCTCCACGAGCACAGACTATGGCCACGTTATAGTGACACGTGCATCCCCCCCCCCCCCCCCCCTTTTTATTTTTGTTGCTGAGGGTTCTTCTGCAGGTACACTGTACAGTAGGTCTGTTGTGTCAACTAAAGAGGATAAAACAGAAAAATGAGAACATTACAGAAGTTCTGTAGGATGGTTTTGCTGCTGGGATAACAGTGATTGGAGTGTTAACTTAAAGATTAGAATTATATGCTACAGGGATAAAAGTGATAGCAGTGTTCACTTCAAGATAAGAATTATATGCTACGGGGATAACAGTGATCGCAGTGTTCATTTAAAGATTAGAATTATAATTTATATGCTACAGGGATAACAGTGATTGTGGTGTTCACTTAAAGATTAGAATTATTATGACAATCGCAGTTTCACTTACAGATCAGAATTACAACAATCCTCGTTCTGATCAGGTGGTTAAACCAAACCTGATTATAACAATCCTTGTTCTGATCTGGTAGTTAAACCAATCCTAAGCCTGCAGATCTGCCCAACAAAACAAACCTGGGAAGGAGGAGATGTTGGGCAACATGAGGCCACCAGAAGACCTCCAACTGGCACAGATGGCTGGGGCAAGAACCCACCACTTCATCCACAGGAACACTCTCTTGGAGGTTCTGTCGTGTCACATCCAGTGGCCATTACACAACAGCATCTGCCAGGGAGCAACTATGTCCCTTGACGTCTTAATTGAATGTCCTGTGCGTGTCTGCACACTGTGTGAACGCAGTGCAGGCTTCCATGGATGCCGCACAATTGCTCCCAGCTGGTTTGTTTGGCATTTGAGGACAGTACTTCTCTGGTCCCACCTGCACCTTCAGGTGTTTTCTTTTTTTTCTTTCTATACCTGTTCTGCTCCCACCTTTGTTTCTATATACCTGGCACATTCAGCACTTTACTGCCTCACTCAAATGCTCATAACTGTTGCAGCTGGGAAGTATACTCCAAAAACTGGATGTGCCAATATTTGGGTCTGCACAGATGGATTGTTTAGTCTCCATAGCTCCCTAAAGTCACTCCAAATCTGGCGAACCCAGAATCTTGCCAACCAAAAAGAAAAATTCCAATCCCTTCAATGTCAACTTCAGACTTCCATTCCTCCCTTGACAACTTTAAAAAGAAGAGAAAACGAACAAGCAAACGAACCCAGAATCTTATACCTATACTTTTTTCAGAAATGCCTTAGTGTGGGTCTCTCTCTCTCTCTCTCTCTCTCTCACACACACACACACACACACACACACACACACACACACAGCACCACCCTCCCCCCAAAACAGTAGCATAAAACATTTTTTCTCAGTCAATACACATCCCTATGCAGCAGCCTAGATCCTGAAGAAAAGCAGCTGGATGGAGAAACTTGTCTGTTCCTGGTGTGTTCATGTTTGTGTGGCACATGGAATACAGAACATGACCTCTTTTATTAATTAGTTTGGTACTGTTTACTTTTATGTCTAGAATATGAACCACACACCCTCCATGATGCATGATGGATCCAATGTCTACTGTGCCTTTCACGGTAGGTAAAAAAAAAAAAAGAGAGAGAGAGAGAGAGAGAGAGAGAGAGAGAGAGAGAGAGAGAAAGAGAGAGAGACAGAGAGAGAGAGAGAGAGAGAGAGAGAGAGAGAGAGAGAGAAGAGAGTGAGAAACTGACAGGCACACAAAAAGACATAAAACATGCTAAGAGAAACAGAAAATTACCTTTGCAAATTCGCGGACAGCAGCTTCCACACTGCAAAAGAAAAAGTGTGTTGGTTAGGGATGGGAACAGAAATGACAACTCAAATATGTGTGTGTCACTCACACAACAGGTACGAGTCTGAAACATTCACCTCACAGAAACAAAAGCAACCGAAATATTTCTTTGGATAATCCCCTCCCAAACAAAGTCTGCTTTCCAGTCTTGCGCTTGCTTTTTCCTTTCCGAAGTTGTTTCATGCAAAACGTACTCAACATATTAACTAAAGCTGACTAGCCGCCGTGGGCGAAGTGGTTAGCGTCGCGGACTCCTGGCTGGGAGGTCATGGGTTCGAATCCCATCAGGGTTTTTCTGCCCCGACCGGCTCCTACCCAGAGTTGAGTTTGCTGCGGACTCAGTTGGGAAGACTGGGACCACACAGTCGAGTTTCATCCACTTAATGGATGCGTTTCTGAGAGTGTTGCTCAAATTTCCTGACCAACACTGCGGATGCCTGTATCTCGTGGGCCTGGTTGATGCCGGGATATATTATGAAAGGAAGCGTAGAGTACAGCCCTGTCATGTAGTCTCAGACCGAAATGGAAATCCCTAGCATCATCTTAATCATCCTCATTCTCATCGATCAGCATTAAAATTAAAAAAAAAATCTCAAGTTCTGTGGCCCTTCATGCCCTGCCCTCATGGTGACCTCAGTTTCGATGTCCTCTCCACGTCTGTGGCCTTGGTTTGGTTCCGCTCGGGGTCACCGGTATCGGCGAGTCCATGGGGGCTGTCGTTGGACGGATGTGGTGGCGCCCTCCGGAGGGAGAGCTCACTCACGCCGGCTCCGTGACTAAGCAATGATTGTCGTCAGTAGGGGGCTTAGTAGGTGGTGTCCTGCGTACGTTAGATCAGAACAGGCGCCACTGAACACCACCAAAGTGACTTGGCAGCAGTGCAGTGTCTCCTCCGGTGGTTTGCCTCTAGACTTGACATTGACTGCTCCCTGTGGATTGCCGGTGCTGGGGGCTGCGGCGGGGGCCAACCGGTCTCTGGCTGTGGACAGGGTGTCAGAATGAGCAGCGTGTGTGCACTGCCTCTGAGGTGGCGCAGAGGTTGGGACAGAAAAAAAAAAAAAAAACTTCTAAAGCTGTAAAACAATAGGGTTACCTTTAAAAACAAAAAACTACCCCCAATGCTCTTCAGGTTCCAAACTACACCAAGTTTGTATACACATCTGGCAGAGGACATAGTGTGGTGTGTCTGTGTCTGGCAGTGTATGGCTGATGTTGATAGAGAACCACTGCTGTCACTCTGTCCATGTCTTTGACAACAAACTTGGTTCCCTTTCATCTCATCTACCTGGAAAGCAACTATTCTGCACAGAAAACCACAAGAAGTTTTCAATCCTTTCTTTCTTCCTTCAAATTTGTACCTGAAATAAAGAAGTTTAAAAAAAAAAAAAAAAAAAAAAAACCCAACAACAACAAATTCACACAAACATTTTTGAGGAGAAACCAGTCACCATGGCACACAGTTTTGTGTCTCAGATTTGCCAGCTACAGCGCTGTGGGTTCAATTCCCAGCACAGCCATCCATTTGCGAGACTTTTTACTTTCACCAAACCAGCTCATACCCAGAGCTGAGTCTGCCATGGGCTCTAACAGAACGAATGGGACTACCACAGTCAAGTTTCATCGACGACTTGATGGATCATTTTCTGAAGGTATTGTTACATTTCCTGACCAACACTGCAGGTGCATCTCTTAGGCCTGCCACATACAGGATTACATGATGAAAGGAAGCACAGAGTCCAGCCCTGTCATACTCTTCTTCTTCTGTGTGTGCAGGCTGATACTCCTGCGGACACCCCCTGTATAGGGAGTGGAGTTTTGTGTGTATGACCGTTTTTTATCCCGCCATAACGGCAGCCATACTCCAACTTCAGGGAAGACAAACAAATAAATCAAGAAAATTTGTTTTTAAAAAAAAAAAAAAAAAAACTCAACCAAACGCTGACAATTGAAAGTCTGTTCTCTACGTTGTTCGTATGACTTCTGATGTCTTTTTCTTATGTTTTGAAAACCGCAGGCTCCAACACCATAGTGACCTTGGCCTCGTCTGTCAGTGACCTGCAATGACAGCATTCCCATAGTGCTCTACACATTCTGTTCTCCAGAGGCTCTAGGTCGTAGGAAGACACCGCAGCCACTCACCTCCATGACAGCTTTTCCACCAGGTAACTGACGATGAGGAACCCTGTTCGGTTGAAGCCGTGGGTGCAGTGAATCCCTGGAAGATTCCCATATCACAGTCATGTATGTACAGCATGTATGTCTGCACTGTTCACAGCCCATTGTGGGAAAGCCTATTATCATTATTACATATAAAAGCATGATGGATCACAAAGTGCCTGCAAAACCCCACACAGGAAACAAATGATTAGACATCAAATACTGGACCCATGATCTTGAAGATAACTGACTGTATGACGAAATAAAGACATAAATACAGAATGTATGATCACCAAGATCACTAACTATAAGACTTAACAAAGACACTGAACGCAAAAAGCATAGGGTTGGATTAGCTCAGCTGGTAGAAGAACGCCGGACTCATAATCCTGGTGATCCAGCAGTTGTGGGTTCAAATCTCTGCTGGGCCGTTTTAGCGCTAGGGAGATATTTCCCTGCGCATTTAGCACTGGTTACGACTCCATTTCCTGGAAAAGTCCCTCGAATGGAACAATCGGTGTGTACTAGTACAAGAACAATAAGATTAAGGTGCAATTAAGAAAACTCCGTACACGAAACCCAGGTACCCTGTGTGAAGATGGCCACGAGGTGAGGCAAGATGGCGGAAAAGACGATGGGCGAGGAGAGAAAGATGGCGGCCCAAAGGACCGGCGAGTGTTTGATCATCGAAGTGAAGTTACGTGAGTGTAAAACACAACAAACGCGCAGAGCAGGGGGACTGGTAAAAACGAACAGATAGGGATGTGTTACCACTAGGAGGGAACGCGATACACTGAGAAAGTGCCGATCTGGGGAACAGGCACTGACAAAACAAAATCGCGAGAGCAATCATGATGAGCATGAAATTAAATGAAATGCACGCCAACGAAGAGCTTCACGTGGCAAGTGTACTCAGGGTTTAGTGCAAGCCACAACTGAATAAGTAAAGAAGCAAACGCACAAGCAATCTTTACACAAAAGAGAAGTGTAGGCGAGACAGAGCACAAGACTTATCTTGCTTAGGCTGCAAGCCGAAGATGAATGAGGAACAGGAAGGGCCACCGGCTTTCTTCCTATGGCGGAAGTAGTAGGGTGGGCGTCATGTGACTGTCTTATTACTGCATTAGCCACAAAAAATTTCGGCCTGGCAGAGCAGACTAACTGCCGTTGAATGCTATGGTCGGACATGGTATAGTATATGACGCCAAATGTGGTTCTGTGTGTGAACGCACATGTAACTTCTTGCATGTCAACACATGTAAATCCCATCAGCAATGTCTGGAAAGAAAGGCAGATTTGGTTTGATTCACTGACAGACACATTACTCACAGCATGCACTCTGCATGAACAATGGAAAGAATGAGGGGGGGAAAAAATGAGCTACTGATACTGACTGAATGACACAGGAAAAAAAACTGAAATGCAGCGCCAACAAGCAGCCAACCGTGTCCACAAGAACATCCACATGCACTGTAAAGCCCTTACAGCCTGGTCTCTGATGGAGGATAAGCGCTATATAGGGACCAATGATAGTGCTAATAGTAAGACCATCAAGATCACTGACCATGCCACTAAGCAAAGATATCAAACACAGAATGCCTGATCATCAATATCATTGATTGTGCCGCTAAACATCAAACACAGAACATAGGATCCTTGAGAACACTGTCTATACCACAAAACAAAGACATCAACACAGAACATACCATCACCAAGAGTGCTAGACAGTGACAGCTGCCCAGAATACTAAATGATCAAGATCACTGACCAAGCCAAAATCCTGCTTTCGTTTCTTTAGTACATGAATGCAACTATGCCCGTATATGCTTCAGTGTATGCGCAAGTGTGCGTATATGCGTGGGTGTGCATGTGAGCGCATGCGCAATGCTTCTGTGTATGCGCAAGTGTGTGTACATGCGTGGGTCTGTGTAAGCCTCTGTGAGTGTGTGTGTGTAAGTGTGGGTGTGTGTAAGTGTGTGTGTGTGGTGTGTGTGTGTGTGTGTGTGTGTGTGTGTGTGTGTGTGTGTGTGTAAGTGTGTGTGTGTGTGTGTGTGTGTGTGTGTGTGTGTGCATACATGTGTAAGCACGGAGTAATGCACATGTGTTCTGCATGAAGAGGAAAGAGCGGATATGTGGAAGTGTACGGGGTAAGAGAGCATGTTCCAACTGTTCCAGCACGGCAGTCTAGCAAGAACGTCAAGGCCTGAGAAGGCCTGAGAACTGACACTGAGCCATTTCAGACCTGGAAACAACAGCACAGGTGAAAGGACCCAGGGGACACACCCACCAGACGACAGGAACTGAGGAAGAACAGACAGAAACACAAAGCCACACAACCAGTTATCCTGTGGTTCTGACTTGACCGAGCAAAGAAAGATGAAAACTGACCAACAATGAAACCAATCGATATGGTGGCAAAATCGTGATCATCTGTTGTGATTCTTCTTCTCTGCTTTTGTCTTCTACAGGCTAAATATCGCTAGTATCTCAGATCTCTTTAAGTCACTTCTAAGTCTCTGAAGAGGAGGCTCCCCCCCCCCCCCCCCCCCCCTTTCCCTTTATTTTTGTTTTCAGTGTAGCATTTCATCACACGGTGTAGCACCGTCATGTAGCATGCTGTGCCAAAAGTAGCACCTGGCAGCTCTGAGAGAGAGAGAGAGAGAGAGAGAGAGAGAAGAGAGAGAGAGAGAAACTTTGTTACACTGGCCTTTAGATCAAGGATGGGCAAAATTCACAGGGCAAAGAACATGAAGACAGGCATAAAATTCAAAGCAAATTAATATCATGCAGTAATAATAATTGTAACGATATTTTAGTCTGTGAGAGAAAGAGATAAAGACAGACAGACAGACAAGACTGAGACAGACAGAATATGTGTGTGTGTGTGTATTAATATCATGCAGTAATAATAATAATTGCAACGATATTTTAGTCTGTAAGAGAAAGAGATAAAGACAGACAGACAGACAGACTAGACAGACTGAGAAAGACAGAATATGTGTGTGTGTGTGTGTGTGTGTGTTTTATGTGTGTGAGTGTGTGCATGTATGTGTGCATGCATGAGTGTGTAGTGTGTGCGTTTGTGTGTATGTGTACGAGCGTGTGTGTGTGTGAGTGTATGTGTCTCTGTGTATGTGTGTGTGTCTCTGCGTCCGTGTGTGTGTGTGTGTCTCTGTGTGTGTGTGCATCTGTCTGTCTGTCTATAGTGTGTACCCAGAATAAAGGCAAGAGGATCATTACCTATGACTTCCAAAGGTTTCTGCTGGATGAATCGTTCACACAGATCCACAAAGGCCTGGGTCTGCTCTTCTGTGGGGTGTTTCCGATCGCCTGACATCACCAGCTCAGCATTAGTTATCATTTCTTTCATAGTAATATATATAGCCTTATTCATCTCACCAGACAGCAAATTCATTCCTTGCAGTTATCTCATACTACACTAATACCTGTACGTGCCAGCATCCAATTTGGGCACAGTTTGACTAGAAAGACACAACCGACATCAAGGGAGGTTTTTTTTTTTCATTCTTACTTGTCCAAATAAATACTTTATCATCCATACTGGGCGTGGATCACCACATCATCAGAAGCCTCAAAAAAAAAAAAAAAAAAAAAAACAGACAAGGGAGCTAACCTTGCTGCACACCCAGTTAGGCTGACAGAGCGATACCTCCAAGTTCAGTTCATGAATTGTAGATCAGTTTACTTCTTTAACTTGGCAAGGGAACCCCCCCCCCCCCCCCCCCACTCTTTGGGGTTCAGACTTAGTTTTTTTTTGTGCTCATGTATCCTTACAAGCAGCTTTTCAAGCTCACGTTCACTTCAGACGAGAAGAAAGCTTCTTTCTTCCTTTCTTAAGTCGGCTGAGCATTTCACGCAGTTTAAAGAGTGGAGCACTTGTTTCACACGTACACAACCACAGCTCTGCAAGTATACTTTCTTATGAAGCACCTGTAACAGTCTCTTATTTATTTGTACAGATCACATACGGTTTAAAAAAAAACAAAAGCAAAAAAAAAAAAAAAACCCACTGGAGTGTGCAAGTCTGAGTACATACACACATTCACAAACGTTTGATAGTCCATGAAAATGTGTCCTTCGTAGACTACAATTATCAGTCGAAAACAGTAACATGACAAGATTCACGTTCCATGACGACATGAACAAATCTAGCTCCACAGGTCCTGGACCAGTCTAGTGATGAAGGTCTGCACCAAACACCGTATTTTCACTGATTTGTTATTGGATCCTGTTCTGTCTGTACCCCAAGTGTCACCAAAATCGGTTCAGAAGCTTTTGCATAACAAAATGAACTATAATTTGAATGAACATCTGAATCTGGTGAACTTTGATGAGTTGAACCTCACATTCTTCTGCATCTTTGACAAAGTCTGGTTATGATGATTTCACTTGTTTTTGTGTAATCTTTCAGGCACAACGACAGGCAAACAAACCAACAAACTGACTCCCAAGAAAACATGACATCTGCCAACAAATACCAATGATAGTTCATAAGAACGATAACTAAAAAAAAACACCCCAAAAAAATAACTGAAAACACACAAAAACAAAATCATCAGGCTATATTCTCTCCCTCTCCCCCTCCCCCCCCCCCCTTACATGCACTTTCTACAGTCCCATAAGTTTAAAGTCTAATCTACTGTAACATGATAGGACAAGAGAAGAGCAAAGACAGATATACACGCATCCATTATATCAATATAAAAAATGGTGAGATGTATTGACCGAGAAAAATGAAGAGAGATGGACAGTCTAGAAGTAGGAAGGATCCATAAACATAACTGAAAAGTATTAAATTCACACTCTCTCTAAGCAAAAAAATTCAAGAGCTTAACAACTCCATATTCACCACTGTCATTTCAAAAGTAATCCCCAACCAGCACACACACCCCCCACACACACCCAACAAAACACCATCTGTTCCCTTTAAATGGTCGTTCCTGCTTCAGTCTGGTCCACAAACTAAACCAACCATGCACCAGGCAGACTAACCCTTTGCACTGAAGCTTGATGTAGCGGCAATCATGAGTCTCCACTTCTTTGCTGTTGTAAAACCTCCTGGTGTTGGTCAGGTCAATCAGTAACCCCATCTTCAGCTGTCAACAGTCAGTATCTTCACATGACAAGTGAGGTCTAGTTGGAAAAGTGAGGCAACTGCTGGCAGAAATCTAAACAGATTTTTAACATAATCCATATGGCTCTGCCGAAAAATGTAGACAGATGAATCACAAGACAAACCATGACGCATTTCGACCTCTTACGTCTTTCTTCAGGCAAGATACGCAACACTCAGGACAACAAAATTAAACACCAATTACTTATCTATCTCATCCAATAAGGCACAAGATGGGCACTTAATGAAAACGAGGCTGTCGGGAAGGAGACAATGTGTGAGTCCAAGTAGTAATGATGATGATAATAACAATACTGTAATAATACTGACAGAAATAATGATATTGATAATGATGATGATCAAAACATTGAAAAAATCAGAGAGAGGATTACTACCACCTTAGGTAATAATATGGCAATGGTGGTGAGGTTTTTCATTTCCTCCTGTTAATCCAAGCCTGGACTGCTACTGAACGTGCAGACCCAGGCACCTACACAAGCTGCCACGCTCACACACACACACACACACACACACACACACACACACACACACACACACACACACACACACACTGGCTCTGCACCATCAACCTTTTGATTAGTTTCAACAGAAAGCCACTGAAAGCGACATTTCACTTGTAAAAAAAATGGTCACAATGAAAGGGGACCGTAACAAAATGAGTCTTCTGGTAGGTCAAGGCGATTAACTCTCTCTCTGTGTAAAACTCGGACCTGAGCTCTAGGTGACCAAGGTCTAAACATCTGAAGTGATCTGAGGGTGAAAAATGTAATTTCATGAAACTTCTTTTGTACTTTTACACTGACGGCCACTCAGCAGATTCACATTCAAACTCTTCTTGTAACATCCATCCCATCAATACCTTCGCTTGAAAACAGTGCGACTGCCAAAAATCAGTTACCAGTTATCCCCCTTTGCTGAATCCTGGTCAACAACATTAACTGCCCAGCAGCGTTACAGCAGAACAGTACAACTGCGAGCACATTCTGCTGTGGTGAGCGCTCAGTAAGACCATGCAACTGTCTCTGTCACAAGTGTAATTTTAGTGATCTGTGGAGTGTTGAAAATTGACCATGGTAGTCGCAGATGAACCTGCAGCGCCTCGTGTTCAATATATCTACATGTCATTAGAATTCATGATACATACACATTAACAACAACAATAACAACAACAAAATCTTGAGGACAGGATCAGAAAGCATGTATGTAGTGCTGCATAAACAACAGACATAAGAACACAATTCATATAAACAACAGACCTTGTATGTTTTCAGAGACAGAAAAAGCATGTCCAGATCAAAGCGGCTCTCCTCCGGGATTTGGTCATCGTAGCGTTTGTCAAGTGGAGTTTTAAACGGGAAAAATTTATCTGAAAAATAAATAAATAACTTTTTTTTGTTCAAACACTGATTTTTAGAACAACAAAAAAAAAATACACACTGAATCTAAACGGATGTTCACACACATGCGAGCACAAAACAAACACAGCTACAGGGAGTTCCCCTACAACCACCCTACACTTCTGTTGAGTCATTGTTTTGGACACTGTTTTTTTTCCCTTCTCATCTTACCTGACCCCCCTGGGACCCTCTCGCCCCACACCACAAGCCAGCGGCCCCAAACATAGCACCACTCAAGTTCATCCCATCACAATGTCAATACTCCAGTCTACTCAACTGGGAGCAATCCATTTCCCTTATTATTACTATTATTATTATGAATACTTATATAGCGCCAAACCTCTGCTAGAGACCAAGCTTTAAGCGCTTTACAATCCACATTCTCGTTTACACACGGGCTGCCTACCTGGGTAGAGCCAACTGAGCTGGCATTTCACGGTCGTTTTTCTCGTGTCATCCAATCTCATTCACACAATTTCCTTACTTCCCTCATTCTTTCCATTTCTCACGCAGGGTGCATGCTATGTGTAATGTGTCATCCATACCAACGGCCAAACTGGCCTTCTCTTCCGAAAGCTGGTGATGGGATTTTGCGTGTGTGCAAGATATTATGTGAGCGTTCATACATGGAACCTCGGTTAAGAGTCTCATTCAAAGGACTGTTTGGGAAATGGAGTCAGAACCAGTGTTAATTCCGAGGGAAAAATCCCCCTGTATCAAAATGGCCTGGCGGAGATTGGAACATGCAACCCCAGGATCATCAAGATTATGAGTCTGGCGCTCTACCATCTGAGTTATTCTGGTCCCCAATATCAGGTTGTTACGACGAGGAACGTGTCACAGGAGATACTGCCCTACTGCTGGGTCACTTGTGTGGTGTCTGTTCCGATTCAACACACACAGAACATCACCCGCCTCCCTCTCCACAGTGTGCCAAAAACCTAACTTCTGTTATTCCAAACAACAATCCATTTCCAATCCAGTTTCAAAACAGAATCTCTCCAAAGAAAAACTGACATGAAAGTATGCGTTATCATTCTAAAAGGGATTCCGATCTATATCCAATTATCCAACACACGCAATTTATGTGTGCTTGAGTCAATGTGAGCAAGCGCATTCATGTAGACACAAGCACATATACCACCCATAGAAAAACAGACTGATGGAAAACATAACGCTGCATGAATAGTATTTGATGAATTACAAATGAGGATTGAGTGCTGCTGTTAACAAATTCTGTCAGGCATATAATACTTGTCATGAGATGCGTATAGATACTGTAATATTAAAAGCCATTGGTCGACTAGATTTGTTAATGCTGTGTGGAAAACAACTACTGGCCCTAAGTCAAGACTAGTTTGGATGAAATGAAATGACAAAATTCCAATGAGTATGAATAAGTTTATTTACTTGATTTTTGACAGGTTTAAGCAGGATGGACAAAACAGGTAAGTTGTTTGAGAGATCAGCACGATCACCTGTTTTGTAAATTGCTTCAGCAACTTTCAAAGATATCTGAATTCAATTTTTAGCAAGGCATAAACTGTAAATGTAGGAAAGTGTTTCAGTGATCACTGGGGCTGACAATTTAAATATTTTCCCATGAATGTCATCAAGACCTCATGTACTGGTCTCCTTTAAAGCTGGTAAAGAGAATTGTACGCTTCATTTATTTGTCCATAAATGGTATATTTGAACAGGAAGATATTTTTTTTTTAGTCACAAAAACCCTGAAAAATGTCCAGTTTGTTTTTTGGATGATCTATGTTTGAACTGTCGACTAAGCTATATCACAGAGATGTGTATTCAAGACTTCAGGTGATACATCTATCGTTCATTGATATGATATTCACATTTGCATTTTCATTCATCAGCCAAGTTATAGCTTGTCAAAATGATCTGTAACTGTAATCTGCCTTTGAGATTATCATAACTTGAAAGTTTCTTTTTAACCTGTTGACTAGGTTTCTTTGTTTTTTTTTTTTTTAACGAATCTCAAGTCTCAAGTCAATAAATCTTGATTTCCTGTTGCTAGAAGTAGTAGAAGTAAATCTCTCAAATCTCAAGCAATATTCATATTATTTGTTCAAGGATTCTATTGGAATGTTTCTCAAATCCATTTTTTGTTAATGGGGCAAATTCATTACAGACATTAAGGAAACTGTGGCACTAAGCTTCAGTCATGGTTTCAGAACTGGTTTCTATTCTATTCAGCTATAGTTCAATCCATGACAATACTGCTTGATGATTTCCAAGGGGTGAAATTCTTTCAAACTTTACACTTTGATGAACACACACACACACACACACACACACACACACACACACACACACACACACACACACACGCCTGTTTCTCTAAACTGAGATGGGTCTTTGCACCTAGATTATAATTTAGTACTGTTAGCTCAGAAAGGGGAAGGGGGGGGGGGGGGGGGGGGGGGGGGGGGGGGGGGGGGGGGGGGGGGGGAGACACACACAGACAGACACACAGAAGCTCTGACACACAGTGAAGTAATGAGGAGACAGAAACTAATGATTCATCTTGTATAAGGGACCATTTACATGGGCAATGTACCCACAGAGATGGAGATGAGAGAGAGTGAGAGAGAAACACTGACACACAGTGAGGAGACAGAGAGAGCAATGATGCACCTTGTATGACGGACCCTTTACGTGGGCAATGCAGCCACCGTGGGGGAATGGCATTGGGGTATACTGGTTCGTCATCCTGAGGGACAGGACCTGAACTCCCAATGTCCCTGTCTGACCCTGTTTCAACTGAAACAAACAGTACATGCTGATAAATAAACAAACTAAAAGACACCACCTGAGAAAGAAAGAACTGCATGTTTATCAAAGCCATCTTCTCCTTTTCAAACATGTCTTAACATTCATCATGCTTCCAAAAGTTCCTGGGAATTCCAGCCCTCACAAAAACCAAAAAAGCCTTCATATCTTTGAAACTACAAGACCTATTCCAATAAAATATCATGTAACTCTCAAAAAACACAGTTTACTCTGTGTCAGCAAATTTTGGTGTCTGTGTCTTAAATGGGGAAGAAATAACAAATGGTTCAATTGAATGTACACTTCCAGTACCACAGGTCCTGAAGGATCCATACGTAAAGAGCAGTAATTGGGTACTGCAGTGCATGAAGTATGGATCCAGGGTGACCTGCATTGTTAGTTAAAACATGAAATTTTAGGGACTCCTTGGGTCTTGTACAACCCAGTGCATGAAGAGGGATAAATACAGTAAAAACACACAGAAAAGGTTATGTAAAATCTATGGGTACAGGGTGACCCACAACATCCAGACTTGGTCTTTATGAATAAAGAATGCGTGTGAAAGAAACTGTATATAAAAAAAAAACTATTATGGAATATTAAAAAGCACACCTAATGAGCAAAACAAGCATCTTTCCAATAATAAGCAGACATAATCACAATATTCACATGAATGATAAAGTCGAGTGAGCAGGAATTGACACTACTGAACCCAGAGATATTAAAAGCAATGCAATAATGATGATAATTTACAGATCGCCCATCCTAACAATGTTGGCTACTGGCACTTCAAGTTCAACCAAATTCTAATCAATCCAAATTATGGTCCGACACAATACACACATAACAAATACACATGCACATACGTACACATATGTGTGTGCACATGCATGAACGCACAAACACATGCACACACACACACACACATGATATATGTAAACACACACATGCGTTTGTATGCATACACATATGTACGGACTCACATGACACATACACTCACACACACCACAAACACGCACACACACACACACACACACACACACACACACACACACACATAATGTAATACACATTCACAAATACACATTCACAACAATGTAGTTTTTGCAGCAAT
This sequence comes from Conus betulinus, assembly GCA_016801955.1. NCBI lineage: Eukaryota > Metazoa > Mollusca > Gastropoda > Neogastropoda > Conidae > Conus > Conus betulinus. The sequence goes on along the minus strand of JADBJO010005918.1, from coordinate 83,281 downwards.
ATAGATCATTTATACAGGAACAAGGGGTGCAAGTGAAGGGAGACGATCTGGCATTTCTCTGGTGGTGTTCTGCTACTGTTGTTTGGTATCTGTGCAGTGACATTTTCTGGAACAGTTGTCACTGTTTTATTCTTACACAGAAACAATCATGCTACAGCCATTTTGCTGAATGCAAGCTCTGCCTTTTGAACCCTAGTCCTTGAAGTGACAATAAAAAAAAAGTGCCTTTAATTCAAAGATGGAACTTTTACCTTCACCTTTCAACTAAATGATAATCTAAGAAATGTTAAAGTTCACTGTACTAGTAGATCTATCTATATACTATCCAGCTCTTCTTACAGTTTGGTTTCTATACAGGATACCCTGGGGCCTTTACTTGACGATTTTATTTTTTTAAAGAAATCCCAGAAGATTTTTCAAAGGCTTCCCCTTGCAGTGCATATGAAGCGAAGATGAGAGGAATGGATAATCACATAGAATAAATCCTGAAAGGGGATTCTGATTTGCACTTGGAAAATAATGATGAGGTAAGCAACTGGAATTTGATGACTCGTTATATCCTGCCTTCTTTTAATACTAAAACTAGGAGAGAAAACTGGAAGAAAAAAAAACTGAACTTTCAGAAGAAACACTAAAGGGCAGTGTTGAAATTGATCAAATCAATTTGTTCAGATTACAACTGACGTCACTTACATAGATCAGCGCATCCCATGGACTGCTGAACCATATGTTTTAATGAATTAGGGATGTGTGAATTAACTAAAGCCCTGCTTTTCTTTAAAGAAGACAACAGAAAGAGCTTTGAAATTACCCATCTGAATAATGATCAGCGCTGTCAACAGTCTCTTTGAAAACACGCTGACAATATACCAGTATCACCAACAGCTACTTTCTGTTTTGTCAATGTTCGTTCCTAGTGCGATACTGTGAATTAACAATATCACAAACAGCTGCTGGTTATTTTGTCTACGTTTGTCACCAGTGAGAAACAAATTTGACATTCAGAATTCAGTTTTCTGACTGATCCCAATATATGTTGCATATCTCATCAATTTGTAAAATTAAAGGATGTTATTTCTGGAAGACAATACACACAGATTACTGGACAACATGAAGCATTTCGACCTCTTCAGGCAAAACCACATAACATCAGGACAATGAAAACGAAGAACAAGCAACCACTTATCTTCTCATATTCGGCACAAAATGGAGGTTGGATGAAAACGAGGCTGTTCAAAAGGGGATTATGGGAGTTAAAATAACAATGATGACAATAATAATGATAACAAAAGCAATAATAGTGATGATAGTGATGATGATGAAAATACTTGAAATAATAGGAGGACGAACACTGTTACTTTTGAAGATAATATGATTGTCATGAGTTGACCGAATGTTCTCGAGCATTTTGGCAAGTTAAGGTAGTTTTGCTGTTGTTGAGAGCAAGTTCCTTGGGTTCTTCAAGTGTGCGAATTCAGGCATCACCAGAGGGGAATACCCCGAGTCGTTTACTGAAGGAGGGAGAGTTACTGGAAAGTGTTTTTCGCATGTCCGAGGGATAATAACAAGAACATGCCGACCTGTCGGTCCTGGGTAGAGGAGAGTGTCCACTTTGAGCACTGAATATTCACTGGACTGAAAGGAAGGCGATCGTGTCAGGTGACCATCACAGGTAGGCGACCATCAGCCTGCAGGCAGGGTACAGTGACCATTCAGTCGTTCTTGTTCTGAGGAATGAATGGAAGGCTTCGGCCTATTGAGTGGTTTGCACCTTGTTGTCTATAGAGTGTAGTAAACACTTGAAGCATCAGTCCTGGCTGGCAGAGAAGTCTAGGGTGTTAGTACAATGGGTAGCTTTGGGGAATTGAACATGAGTTTGAATAGGAGGTTATGCATTAACCACTTAGTACCCAAGTCTTTGTGGGCACTAGCAGCTGTGGCGTGTGTGTATGTGTAGTGACTAGTGATTCCATTGGTGGAATAAAAATAACTTGGGGAGTTATTGGTACAAATCGTGTGAAATGTGTGTGCCAGTGATTCCATTGGTTGAACCAGTTAAACTTTGGGTTCTCTCTTTCTTTGAGAATGAATATAAAAGGCTCAGAAAACCAGAAAGTATGTGACTCACTTTAAGGGAAAGTGAACTCGCCCGTCTTGCTGAGGGCTCAAGAAAATACAGCAAGAAGCAGAGGTTTGCTGTCACCTCGTTGTCTCCTGGGTGGGGATGTAAGACAGTGGAGGTTGCTGTAGCCTCGGAGCCGACGACGAGAATAATTGTCTGCCATGTGGTGACAGTTGACAGCAAGACGTGTTAGCCTGTTGGAGCCTAAACAGGGAGCTGCCAGACAACAGTGGGGTGTTTGCAGCCAGAGAAAACCTGTGGGAGAGGCCGATAGGAGCCCTTTCCGTGGAGAGGGCGAAGTGCAGTGGAGTCCGGGAGACTCGGTCTGAGGGTGCAACGCGAGCTACGTTGCCAGTGTCCCCCAACTGGGATTTGGCCAATCGGGAGGACACAACAGTGTGGCAGCTTCAGCTCGTAGTCACACAGTGGGATGAGGGAAACTGACGGTCAACCAAGGAATGCTGGCAAGTTATGGACGTTTCATTTGTTTTCAAGTTTATAAGTATGCAAACAGAACAGTGGAATATTGTCTTTCCTGGTTAAGTAAGAATAACTGAAGAACAGGGGATGAGATTTATGAGATTGTCTGTATGGCGTTTACATTGTTGTATGATACAGATAATTGTGTTGTGTAGTGACGGGTGGGGGCTTGGAGTCAAGTTAAATAAAAGTTGATTATTTTCTATGAAATGTTGGTTTTCCCGTCACTTTTGTGCGGGCCTGGATGTGAGTGACAGAGTGTGTGTGCCTATATGAGAGCGCATTTTGGTTTGTGAAAGCATAAAATACTTCTGTCTATACCCCCCCTGCATCCCTGCATATGAAAATCATATCTTAATAACGAGGGGGAGCGTCAGAAAGCCGTAGTTGTAGTAATAGTGGCTGAACACAGAAGGTAAGAGAGGGGATAAAGGGTAGTAGAACAGCAGGTTTTTTTTTTTTTTTTTTATTGTTTAATGGTATAACAGATAAAAGTGATTATGGTAGATTGATGCTTTGTATTGATCAAGGAAAAGAAATGATCAATGAATAAAAAGCAAACAAAGCTGATGTGTGGTGATCAAATGATACTGGTTTTGTGTAGTGATGTTCGAAAGTACTAATAAGATAGTTGGAAAGAAATGGGAATGATCAATGAGTGAAGGGCTATCATTGTTATTTGGGCTTATATACCTACACCTACAGGCACAGGGAAGAAGGAAGGGAAATTCATGCAAACAGTATTACTGGAAAGGTACAGAGTACTGTTGGATGATGAACATTGTCATAGTGAAATAATGTTGGTATTAATATATCACTAGTTATGGTTGGGAAGAAATTGAAATGATCAATGAAAAAGGGGTTAACATGTCTATAAAAAAAAAAAAAAAAAAAAGAACGAACACACACACACACTGACACACACACACACACAAAGGGAGTTCTAACAAATGCAAACAGAATTACTGTAATATCATTTCTTTCTAAAATTTGCTTCAATTTCTGTCTTCAGTCACCTCACTTTGAAACTAACTCATCACTTGTGTCAATTTTTATTTGTTTTCATTAGTTTGAAGCTTTTGAATAAACTGAAAGTTGGTTTTGCTGGAATACTCAATAGTGACATTCTGCTTTTTTTTTATAATTAAATTCATTAGCCTTTACTTCCATCATGGATACAAAAAACATTTTTTTTATCAATAAAAATTAAGTGGAAGACCAACTACTGTGACACTGACAGTTTCTAAGTCTTGCTAGTCATCAGTGCTCTTTCCACTGTTAAATATGTCATATGTTGATGGTGGCTTCGTGAAATATTCCTAACACAGCCGGTTGTGTCCAGGCAGCCTGGCATTACTGTGTAATAAAGTCTACCTGTCACTCAGAATGCATGGGCTAAGACAGGCTGGCAAGGAAAGTGTTAACTGATGATAAAGGTCTAGAATCAGGCGGAGAAAGAGTGTATTCAAAAAATCAAAAACCTGCATACCATGGCGCCGGTTGCAGATGTCTTTGTTCTTCTTAATTTCAAGATTAAGAAGAGGAAATGATTGATTAAATTAAAAGACAAACCACTGGTAATGAGAAGTCTGCCAGTTTGCAATATGACAATTTCGAAACATTTTTGCATAGATCGTCGGAGGCTTGTTGTAGTCGTTTACTCGCTGGACTGCTGCCAGTATCGGTCTGAGCGAGAATTGCCAGAGCGAGAGTAATATATATTTTTTTTTTTTTTAAAACACCGCTTTTCTTGGAAACGCATGACAAGAACTGATACAAAAACTTTTCATAAAGGCTACTATCTTTCTTTGATCTGTAAATTCAATACATGTTTCCATACTTGAATCTGTTCAAACGCAAAAGCCTTCGCCGATCAATGCCCTCTCGTCTCCGACCAGTGCTTTTCCTCGAACAAATCTGACGGAAATGATTAGAGTTATTCCCCTGTAGAAGACGTTTGAGAGAAACTTTACCGAATAACAATTATGTGCTCCAATTAAATTAACCTTTCAAAATTCCATCATAACCCTCCTGCATGTATTCCTCAGGGACGCTTTATTTTTTCTAAGTGTTTTTACAGACATTATTTGTGACGCCTTAAAAAGACTTTTTTCTCGCAAATTCACTTTTGAACAGAACTGAACTTCTGTTGTGACTGTGTATTATTTCGTTCTCAGTCTGCTTTGTAAATTATTCATATTTTTTCAGTCAGTTTTGATCTCAGCTTGATCTCAGCTGTCTGGGCAATCGTCAAATACTAACACTTGTCTCCTTGTATCAGCACCAGTAATACAGCAAACTAACACTTGTCTCCTTGTAGCTCAGGCAGGGCCTTTGCCTGCAGTCTTCATCCATTGAGGGCCACAATCAATAATTATAATAATAACCCACACTGCTTTGTGGTCTCCTTCTTCTTTTTAGATTTTGTGGTTAGTGTCGATCAACTGATTAAAGATAGCCACTTAATAACTGGGGATGTTTTCTTTTTCAGATTTAATGGTAATATCAATCATCTGTCAATATCGATCAACTGATTAAAGATTGCCACTGGGGGTGTTTTCTTTTTTTTTTAGATTTAATGGTGACATCAATTATCTACTGTCCTAAATGTTATTTGTTTTTGCCTGAAGAAGACCCAAGAGGTCGAATTCCATTGTGTTTTGTCCTGTACTTTGTTTGTCTATGTCTTTGGCGGCAACTAACCCCCTCTCTTTCTAAATTTTGCATCAATCATTTGATTGAAGATACCACATGGTAACTGGGGGATGTTCCAAATGAAGAAAAAAAGACCTGGTGAGAACAAAGAGGGTGGTGGCATAGGGACCGAAGGGATGATTCACGCTGATGTTTTCACGCCTCCAGCTAAGTATCTGTATCTCTGTATCTGTCCGCATACGTTGCTACATCCAGGAATCTGGCATCGACGCAACAGGGTGGGGTGCGCAGCAGAAATTTAGTGGCGTTGGGCTTTGGCCACTGTCTGCTTGAAGGCCTCAGTGCTACCTGAGTATACAGTGCTATTGTCTAGTTGGTTCCACCCAATAATAGTTCTTGGAAAGAATGATTGTCTATACTGCTCTGTGCTGCAGTTTGGAACTGTGTAGCACCTGTTGTTGTTACGTGTGTAGTTTTCCACTGGATTTTTGACTACAAAGTCTGTTCTTCTCGGTGGACGGCGGGTGCGTCGACCAGGTTGTAGAGGCACAAGGAATCTATATAAAGCACAAGGGCCTGATAAAATTTCGTCTAAATTATTAAAAGAATTGAGTAATGAATTATCATTACCTTTATGTGTGTGTTATTTAATAAATCGATTGAAGATGCATCTGTTCCATCCGACTGGAAAACAGTTGATGTGACAGCTATATTTTAAAAAGGTACTAGAACAGACCCAGGTAATTATAGACCAGTCAGCTTAACAAGTATAACAGGTAAAGTCATGGAGTCAGTCATTCGTGACGTTATAGTTGATTATATGGAGACAATCAACCTTTACGTGCAGAGTCAGCATGGGTTTCGACAACATCGATCATGTATTACTCAATTATTGGAGGTCATGGAAGACCTGACTCAGATGATTGACTAAGGAAAATCTATTGATGTAATATATTTTGACTTTCCGTAAGGCTTTTGATACAGTGCCACATGAAAGATTACTGATAAAATTAGGTTCCTATGGAATTTCAGGCCAACATGTATTAAATTGGATTAAGGATTTTTTAAAGAATCGAACTCAACGAGTTAAAGTTGGGGCTACCTATTCTAGCAAAACATTGGATGAAGAGTTGAATTCCGCAAGGTAGTATTCTTGGCCCTATATTATTCACAATTTTTATAAATGATTTACCTCAATCATTACACAGTTTCTGTAAGATTTTTGCTGATGATACAAAAATTTATAATACTTCAGATAATCATGAACTGTACAAAATGGATATTGATACTTTGGAAAGATGGTCAGAGACATGGAACTTGTATTTTAATGCTTCAAAATGCAAAGTACTGCATATTGGCAAAAAGAATCCCGTGCATGACTATGTTATTAAAGGTGCTCAGACAGTTAATGTAAGCAAATGTGAAGAAGAAAAAGACTTGGGGGTCATTTTTTTTTTTTAAAAAAATTTACTTTTTGATAATCATTTGTACAATGTTGTAAATAAGGCAAATCAAGTGATCGGAATCATGCGGCGTTCTTTTTTTTTTAAATAAAGATTTTCTAAATTATACAAAGCCTTAGTCACCTACCATATGGAAATATTGTCTCATATTTGATAGATTGGAAAAGGAGAGCTACTGAAAAGGATGACCACCATCTTTGAAAGCTCGACGATTTTGACGGGGGGTGACCTGATTCAAGCCTACAATTTGTTTAATCATGTTGATGATATTGACCCTACTAAATTTTTTTACTTTATCTAACTTCGACACAAACACAGAAACCTTACTGATAAAATTCACATTGAGTTTTAGCCTTACTAACAGAAGAAAATTCCCTTTTAGTAATCGAGTTGCACCTTATTGGAATCAACTTGCACCAAATATTAAACGTGCCCCTAATTCAAATGCTTTCAAAAATCTTATAGACAAAGGAAAACATGCTAATAGATGTATTATTTGATTACGATGTCTAAAAATCTTGAGCATGCTTATGACCTTGATGTGAACTTATTTTTCATTGAATGATGGGACAAATTATAAGCCGTGAGGCTAATGAATCTGTTAAGATTTTGTCCCTATTTTGAACCTGAACCTGAACCTGAAGGAACTGCTCAGGAGGGATTGCTGGCACCAGCCCCTCCCCTCAACCACCCTGTGAAAGAAGGTCAGCCGCAGGCTCTCACGTCGTTCCTAGAGGGTAAGGAGGTCATATTTCCTCAGGAGGCCCGTTACGAAACCAGGTGCTCTAGACTTATAGCCTTTGGCAATAAGTCTCACGGGTTATCTTAGCGGTCCCAAATACACCCGAACGGCACGGCCCCAGCCTTCATTGTCCCTTTTTTAACAGTGGGAGGGTACCTGTCTGAGTAGTAGGTGGGTGCTTATGTTGTATAAAACCGTCGACAGGAAAAAAAAAGGCTACAGAAGTAATTCAACCATTCAGTCCACTTTGTGTAGCTATATCGGCACACTGTACTGAAGGAGTTTTCCCCTCACTGATAGCACGCTCCTAATAAGTTCCAAGTACCCTTGGAAAGGAATATGAGACTTGTTGGCACAAAGAATTACCCAGATTGCAAAACTGACAACACAGTAAAAAGATCAGCCGTTAACCACAGTTGAGGTCACACGGTGCCAGGGAAATCACAGGGACACAGACAAACCAACAGACGGTGCTGGGCTTGACAGAGATGAAGAGGTGATCAAAAGCAAAGGGGGAACAAAGATAGATACGGTAATGTCTACACGAGCTGAAGGAAGTAGAATGAAGGCAACAGAATCCAGGTGACAGGTCAGCGGGACCAACAGCTGTAACTGGACCGGGTGGGAAAATGCACCCTAAAGAAGTCTCACCTGGAATGAACTATGGTAAAAGCCTTTCTTAGAATCAGGCTCGCACTCAGATCTGTATGAGGCCTCCTACCTCGAATACGAACCCCGTTGAAACGGAGAAATGAGATGATCCTGCATTTTCATTCTCTCAGGGCAAGCAAGCTAACAGTGGACCCACGGCTCTTTGTTTCCCCAGCACGATCTCCGACTGGAGCCAGCTGGAAGAGGCCCATCTGCCTTCGCAGTTTCATTAGCAGCCGGCAGATACCTACCACACAGCCCTTTCACCTCTTCCCAACCTGCCCCCCTCCTCTTCCTCCCCCCCGGCCCCTCCTTCCCTCCTCTGCTCCCCCCCCCCCCCCCCCCCCCCCCCCCCCCCCCCCCCCCCCCCCCCCCATTCTCCTTGTTAGATTTGAGTGGTCTGTTGTAACATATTCTGCTAGGCGATTTGATGTCGTAAGCAGCATTCGTTTGGCGGTGATTAATTCATCATGGGAGAAAAATTTACCCTCTTTTTTCGTTATTTACTGTTTAAAATTTCCTGCCTCGTTTAAGATTTTTTTTTTTTTTTTCAATCAAAAGCGAAGCTATCTGTATTTGCTGCTGTTAGTCCCTGTGTTTGTGTGACTGTATTCAAGATCAGAAAGGCTGTGCCAGTCTTGAATGAACGTCAATTTGTGTTTGTTTCATTTCTCTCCAGTTGTTGCTGTGAATATATGTCAGGTACAGGATTTATGGTCAAGTTTGGAACCCACCCACCCCCCCCCTCCTCCTTTTTTTTTTTAGGGGATGTCTCTTTGTTTGCTCTGTGTGCTCTGTGTTGGCATTGCTACTGGGAGATTTTGGTGTCGCAAGACGCATTCGTTTGAAGCTTTGGGTGGGGAAGTAATTTCAACATGGGAGAAAGAGTTACCCTACATATTCGTTATTTTTCTATTTTCTAATCCTGCCTCATTTCCTTTCAAACCTATTAAAGCGACGTTGCCTGTCTTTATTACTGTTAGCACCTGTGTTTGTTTGATGTCCAAGATGAAAAAAAAAATGCTGTTCCAATCTTGAAGCTATGTTAATGTGTGTTTTTTTTTACTTCTCCACTTATTGCTGTGTAAATGTGTCAGGTGCCGGGCATAAAGAGCGAACATGGACCATGGACATTCTTCGGGGAGATGTTTCCTTATTTGTTCTGTGTGCTCTATGTTGGAATTTTTGCTAGATGATTTGGTGTTGAAAGCAGCATTCATTTAGTTATGAGCATGTAGTTGATTTTACCGTGAGAGAAAGAGTTGCCCTATTCGTTCGTTATTTACTCATGACTATTCCCTGCGTCATTCGAGATTTCCTTTCAAGGTTGAGTAAATTGTGTCTGTATACTGCCATTTTGTTGATTACAAAGATGACTTCCTCTCTACGTGTGGACAATGGAACATACTTCATGTTGGAGTTTGGACACCCGGTTGTTTTCCTATAACATATCTTGTGACCTTAATCTGCGAAGTTTCTCTCCCCCCCCCCCCCCCCCCCCCATCCCCACTCCCCCCAAAAACAACAACAACAACAAACAAACAAACGAACACACACACAAACAAAAAACGATTATTGCATAGTGGGACATGCTCCCAGAATTAGCAGTATCCTCTGTGGAATCATTCTAACATCAGATCTGAACACATCATCCTCTACCCTTCCCCATCTCCACATTTTTGGTTTTGCTGGTTGGATAAAGTGCCGTGCTTTGTGAGTTCGACTGTGACACATGGGCGTGTCCAGAAGAGCTGTCCTAGAGTTCCATTTACAAGAAGCATGAAAGCCGAGTATAGTCTGCCAGAGGCTCCACATACAGCAGCACTTGCTCTGGTAGAAATTGGTTGTATTGGATTCTAGTTTGCTTTGTGATCTGTTTAGATGTGGTGGTTTTGGACCCCTGAAGCGCGAAGCAATCTTTGACAAATATTAGGCGTTCACCAGAACGAATAATAAGACGAATTCCGGTCAATGTCACTTCAGCCTGCCCATGAACGTTCCACGTGTCGTTTACTGATCTGCCGAGCTCTTGGATCAGTGGATCAGTGGTCTGCATGGGGCCGGAATAGCTCAGTTGGTAGAGCGCCGGACTCGTGATCCTGGGGTTGCGGGTTCGAATTTCGGTACAGGGGAATTTTTCTCTCGGAGTTAAACATTGGTTCTGACTCCATTCCCCATACAGTCCTTCGAATGAGACTATAAACCGAGGTTCCATGTGTGAACGCACGCACAACATCTTGCACACACGTAAAATCCCATCACCAATTTTGGGAAGAGAAGGCCAGTTTGGCCGTTGGTATGAATGACATGTTACACATAGCAAGCACCTTCCCCGAAGATGGGGTATGGCTACCTTAATGGCGGGATGAAAAAAAAACCGGTCATACACACAAAACTCCACTGCCTGTCTATACTGGCAGTGTCCGCAGGAGTATCAGCCTGTGTACGCAGAAAGAAAGAAAGAAAGTGGTCTGCTGCATGCGTACAGAGAGTGGGAACACTGCACATTCAGGTGATGGTATTCTCCGTGGAAAATCTGATGACAGTGACACGTTCGTCACTGGAGGAAATGTTCTTTTCAGAGAATTTTTCTTCTTTTCCCCCCTAGAAGACTGTGGTTTGTTCTTCACTGATGATGCCGTGTCCTGTCAGAGAACTGTGGTCTGTT
>JADBJO010005918.1:57500-67500 GCA_016801955.1 Conus betulinus | reverse complement strand
TCTTGACACCACTGAGCAATGTTGTACAACTGTTGCTGAACTGCTTTCGTTCTTTCTTGAGCATTCTTTGAAGTTTTGTAGATCAGACCATCACCTGCTAGTGTCAACACTCGAGCAATTCCGTTTCTGTTGAGGTCTGCGAGGCCTTTAGTGTAAACATTGTATGAAACAGGGGAGAGAGGAGAACCTTCAAGTAATCCCATAGAAAGTTTATGAGGCTCAGACGTCCAATCTCCAAGTTGTAGAATGACGGTTCGCTCCTGAAGTGCTGCTGCTATTCATCGTGTAAGTGTCTTACTAACTCCATAGTCAAGGAGTAGTTCCATGAGAAGCGAGAACTGGACTTGTTGTATGCGTCTTCCAGATCTGTTGCAGCTGCCAGTGTTTGCCAGTGTTGCCTTTCTTTGGAATCCTTCGTATACTTCATAGGCAAAAGCGGCCGCATTTTCCCATGTACTTTTACCTGTTCTGTAGCCTCCTTGATTTGATGGGAGGATTTGTCGACTTTCAAGATCTCTTGCAAATTTTCTTGCTATGAGTCGTTCCATGAGCTTTCCTGGTATATTTTGCATAATGAGTATACGGTAGCCATTTAGCCGATGATGATCTTTTCCTAGCTTTGGTAAATCTTTCAGGTAGCTGTGTGTCCAGTCTTCTGGGACATAGCCTTTATCAAAACTCTCCTGGTAGAGACTGAAGAGTTGGGCTCTCTCCTCTTCCGGGAGCTATTTGATATCTGCATACTGCACTTTGTCTGGGCCTGGAACACTATCCTTAGTGCATCTAGCAATCGTGTCATCCAGTTCAGATGCTGTAAATTCATCATCAATGCCAGTCTGAACTAGATGTTGGTTTAACTTGGTCAAATATATTCTTCTTTTCCTCCAAATTTCTTTGATCACCCTCTTCTATGAAACGAGTAAGTAGAGCCGACCCTCTCTCTACATTTGTCTTGAGTTTTGTGGTCCCATCAGCGTATAAGATATCTGGGGTTGCGTTTGTTTTGTGCTTTCCTTCCATGCGGTTATAGAAGTGCCAGAACTGAGTCAGAGTTGTGTCATAATTAAGTGACAGACAAAATTGTTGCCATTTGGTTTCTTTTGCTTCTTCGGGTACTCTTTCGAATTATTCAGTCTTCTGATTCATGTCTGTTTTAATAGCTAGATCAGGGCAAGGTTTTCTTCTTTCTCTCTGCCAAATTCTTCCAGCCTTGCGTTTCTCATTCTAGGCTGTTTCCGTATCTATATTCCACCAAAGGGGTTGAACGATTTGTTTGGTTGTAGCATTGTTTCTTTTGCATCTTCTGCTCCTTAACGTTCCGGTGATATCCCTTCATTGTTATTATATTGAAAAGAGTCCTTTTGTTTCATTTGTGTAACTTTTGATACTTTCTGTAAACTGAATACAACAGGGTGACACAAGAGCAGTTAGTCAGTTCTCAAGTGCTGAGAATCCTTGACAAACAAGACCAGAAAAAGAAAAAAAAGAGAGGAGTGAGAAAGTGATCACAGAATTCATTGTACGTCTATTGTTTACAATCCTTATGAAATAAAAGAAACAAAGAAAGAGGTAGGAAGCAAAATGGCAGGTCATGACATGAGAAACATAGTGGACATTATTGCATGCAGTTATCAGAATATCACGTCATGCACACACACACACACACACACACACACACATGCACGCACACACACGCACACGCACATACACACGCACACACACACACACACACACACACACACACACACACACACACACACACACACACACAGGCTCACACATTAATGCATGTACACCCATACATCTCTGTAAATCTGTGAAACTCTTTATTGAAACAATGTAGGGAACAACAAAGGAAACTGCGCAGGTGGCCTGCCTCCTGCTCACACACACAACCACTACTACCACCACCACCACCACACCATCACTGCACATACACACAATACCAGCACATCATTTATCGGAAGGTTTGGGAGGAAGGAGAGAAGATGAGAAGGAGAAGGTGGGGTTGGGAGGTTGTGGTTGGGGAGGGGGTAAGGGTGGAAGGGGGGAGGATGGAAGTTCAAGGGAATACAGATTAAGATTTGTTCCCTCTCATGAGCAAAAAAACCCCCCCAAAAAAAACCAAAACAAACAAAAAAACACCTGGTAAACAAACATTCATACTGTCCGAATGTTAGGTTTGAATCAGGAATCCAGTTAAGCAAAAGAAAGAGTATGGTAATGTAGGTAACACAACACAGAACAATATGCAGCACAGAAATCGCACAGAATGAAATGACCATGAGAAAAGTATGGAACACAATGGAGATGATAAACAATACAGAAATCACACTTCCACCCAGAATGGAATGATCATTAGTAAAAATGAGTTTCTGTTTACAAAAAAGGATGTTTGTTAATTTACAACCCTGGTGACCTCACAAGATTATAACCATAATAACTGAAAAAAGTCTTTATGGAAAAGGAACATGAGACACAACAATCTGTACACAATCACACACACCAATTCACAGCATAACTGGTGACATCTTAAGGCAGATGGTACCTGGCCCTGGGGTAGGACCAGCCCATGCTGCTTCACGCTTCCATGATGATGAAGAATGTCAGGAAGCCTACCAACAATGAGCGCAAAATGGAACAGAAACGCGTGCAAAAAAGGATCCACTTGACTGCCTTGTAACAGACAGACATCTTCGACACAAAACCTGTTCTGTTACAGACATCCTCAACACACAACCTGTCTCCACAAAAAGACAAGTTAGAAAAGCCGTAGCAATAAGACACAGAGAAATCCAGCCTGAATAGAGGGGCATGGCTTATGACTGACTCCCCATTCTACAACTCACTGCCAAGGGATTGTCACCTCAACTTCCAATAAACTTTGGCCAGCCTGCACACGTCTCTTCACTATGCTGATGAACGCCATGAGAAATGGTCCAAATACTGCTAATATGTAGCAACCTACTTTCAATCCTGAGTCGATACTTCTATGTCTGTCACAAACAGAAATCACACAGCTCTTTTGCTGCTTCATCTTCTGAAGCCTCCCAGCGCCCTTTCTTTCCTGCTGTTTGAGCCAGCCTCACCGCGCACAGCCACATCTGGGCTGATACTGCTGACAGCACTGCAGCAGTCCACACAGAGCCGTCAATATCAGGTTGCCATGAAACAACCCGCTGCTTCAGGGCTCTGCTGGCAAGTTGGTTCGGTAGACTTCAGTGATGCTTTATTCTGATTCCACAAATGCAGGATACAACCCTTGCCATTGACAACAACAATTGCTTAGTCACAGAGTGATACAACCACCTACCCTAGCTATTGATGAGAGCAACTGCTTTGTCACAGAGTGATACAACCAGCTACCCTTGCTATTGATGACAACACAACAGTTGCTTGGTCCCACATTGATACAACCAACCTACCCTTGCTCTTGATGACAACACAACAGTTGCTTGGTCACATTGATACAACCAGCTACCCTTGCTATTGATGACAACACAACAGTTGCTTGGTCACATTGATACAACCAGCTACCCTTGCTATTGATGATAACACAACAGTTGCTTGGTCACAGAGTGATACAACCAACTACCCTTGCTATTGATGACAACAATTGCTTAGTCCCAGAGTGATACAACCACCTACCCTAGCTATGATTGATGAGAACACAACTGCTTTGTCACAGTGATACAACCAACTACCTACCCTTGCCATTGATGACAACACACAACAGTTGCTTGGTCACAGAGTGATACAACCAACTACCCTTGCCATTGATGACAACACAACAGTTGCTTGGTCACAGTGATACAACCAACTACCCTTGCCATTGATGACAACACAACAGTTGCTTGGTCACAGAGCCGTTGCGCATGAATGTCCCCCTCCAGGTGCACCACCACACGTCCATCCACTGACAGTCCCCATGAAAATTCATTTTGCTGATACTGACGACTTTGACACAGGGTGTGAATGCAGAGGAGGAAACTGAGGTCACAGCTAGTGCGGGGCTTGAATGGCCAAAGAAATTGGAGACATTTTGTCATAACCCACACGACACAATGTTGATGACGACGATGATGATGATGATGCCTTGTGTTCCGTTCTGGTCAGATATTACCAGACAGAGCTGAACTCTATTAAGCTTCCTTTCATAGTGTATCCCAGAATCAACTAGACTTGAGCGATACAGTACCCGCAGTACTGGTCACACAAGTAAAGACAATGAATGAAACAGAAATCACACTTCATCAACACAGAATGGAATGATCCTCCTTAGCAAAACAGCAACAGCAACACTTTTGAAAAATGGAAAGCCAAAACACTGCAATAGTGATATGACTTTGATCATACCAAAATGAAAAGCATCACTGCAAAATATAAGAATAATGACATCGTAGTACAGGAAAACAAGGCAAGGGAAAATGGAATGCTAGTGTATATCAGTTTGAATATATATTTCAAAATGACAATGGAATGATTGTTTATACCAATTTGGAAATGGCTTCTTAAATATCAATAGGAGATATACACACTGTTTTCATCACAGATATTTTTTGTTCCTGATAGAATGATTCAATAATTTTCTTGAATTGAAGTTTTTCTGACTATCCATTGAGATTATTAGTCAAGGAAAAAAACTAATCATACAACAACTACACTGTGGTTCTATCACTAAGCTGATCTGTTGAAATGCAAGCACTCTTACTCTTTACACAACTGGTTTCTTTTGATTCAGTGAACAAAATCACACACCCAGTCCCATCCTCTCTTTGACTTCTAACTTTCTTGGAACAAGTTTTAAAGACAGTATGGCCTTTTTTCATAGTGTTATCACTCCGTCAACCATATGGAGCCACATCAGGGACTTACCACCAGGAAACATCCTCATACCACCACATCAGTCTGGAACCCCCACAACAATGAATCCAGACAATGAATCCAGACAATGAATCGGTTTCAACACTTCACTCCAAACTAAACAGACCTAGTAGCATTGAAGGTTCCAGCTCTTTTTGCTTTGTTTACAACTGCCAGATTGAAATAGTCTATGAAATCAACAACGAAAACCGTAACAAAAACCTACACATGAACATTTTCTTTGACAAGTGCAAATAGCGATGATGGTGTCACTGCCAAAAGAGAGTGATTTTCAATCAGTGCCAACATTCCTATGGTCCATTTGTCTGAGCACAGTCTTCTTCACGGGGGAACATGCACTGAAGAACAGTTCTCCAGGTTCCTACTACTCGCTCAGTGGTGTGACGAGACTGGGCTCTCTGCCAGTGTTTGTCCTGTCCACTCTGCAATGTTGTCAGTCCATTGTTTTCTGTCCTTTCCTCCCCTCCATCTGATTTCCTCCACAATTCCCTGGAGGACTGTTTCAGCAAAGCTATTGGATCTTTTAGTCTGTGGAACAGTTGTCCATCAAAAACACTGTCAAAATTAAAGCGTTGGTGGAAATAATTGTGGGATATAGACTGGGAAGGCAGAAAGGACAACAATGCAAAGCTGTCGGCAGAAGACATTCCGTTGACGACAGAGCTTTACATCCCCTGTCCTCTCTGGAAATATTAAAGTTAGATCTAGTCCCAAAGTGAGGTGACTGCAAGCAGAAATCTTAACAAATATGAAAAGTTACTTATAAGACTCCACCAAAAGACACAGACAATTGAATAACAATCCAAATTGGATGAAGATAAGCGATTGCTCGTTCATTTTCGTTGTCCTGAGTGTTGTGTATCTTGCCTGAAGAAGACCTAAGAGGTTGAAATGCGTTATGTTTTGTCTTGTGATTCGTTTGTCTACGTTTTTCAGCGGAGCATTATAGATAATTTTTCAAATTCGTATAAAAGTTAGTTCCGCCGTGCTGAAAAGAGAGAGAGTGAGCCACAAAACAAATGTGAACTAAACACTGTAGATCCAGAACATGGTCAGGTCAGACAGCGCAAGAGCTTGCGTAATCTTGCACAAACAGCTGTTGGCTGTTAAGTGAAATGAAACAGAGGTTCTTCAGCGCGCATAATGGGAGGGGAAGCCACTGACTGGCTGTGGCGGAAGCCCTGGCAAGGTGTCATAATACTTCCTGTGCCAAAAAATCTGGCGGGACTGAGCAAACGAAACAATCATAGCGTGCTGCATTACACAATGATAAACAGTGCGTACACGCCCGTATGTTAAGTTCTATCACAAGACTTGCCAAACTGTGTGTATGATTCATATTACCCATTGAGGGCAACCTGTAAGTCCGGTGTAGAGCACGAACCTCACCTCCTGCATTCAGCCATGGCTTTGTTGCTTCACTCCATCGCAGGAATGTAGTCATTGTAATCTTACACACTCTTGCCTATTGCGTCACTGAACCAAAAGGTTTCACATGCGTTATTAGTACCACATGTTTTCACACATGCTACATCACTGTTCTGAATGGTTCTACATGTGTCACATCGCTGTACCACAGGGCTTTGCACATGTTATACCATTGTGCTACATGGGTTTACTAATGTTACAAAAGTGTGTGCACATGGCTTTACACACATTTTATACCACGGGGACAACACGACTTCAAACATGTTATAACGCTGAACCACGTAACTAACACATGTTACACCACTGTCACACATGACTTGACACAAGTGACACACCTGCAACACATGACTTCATACATGTTACACCATTTTACCACCTGGCTTTACACATGTTACACCACTGGCTTGACACATGTTACAACACTGAACCACATGGCTTCACAAATCACTTTCAAGTGGAAACAAGTAGCATCCAAATTAAAAAAAACAAAAAAAAACAGCAGCATTTCAAACAATTCATCATGTACATTAGTGAATATTGTGACTTCACAGGGTGCAAACCATTTCCTATAAAATAAACCGATCTTCAACAACAGTCACAACAACAACAACAACAACGCAACTATACAGATTTTGCACTGATTGAAAACAGTTTGTCTGACAATGTTGCTGACTGGGAAACAGTCGATCAGACCAAGCCTGAAAACAAGAGGAAAAAACAACAACAAAGTAATAACTGAACTTCCGAAAAGGGGAAGAAGATGGTGGTTTTTGCAGAGGACCATGATCTGGTCTACAGACTGGCTTTCATCACAATCTAAACCAGGCAATGGAGACAAATGAAATGCTAAAAGATGAGAAATATCTGACAATACCAATCACCCAGCCTGACTGACTGTCAGTCAAGCAGTCAATTGCACAATCAATAAATCAACCAATCAGTAAATATACTATCATTCTAGCTCAATGTATAGATCACTGAAAACCTCAAGTTTAAGGTAAAGTCAGTATAAAAAAAAACAAACAGACTTTTAACATGAATCACAACCATGATGTATGGATCTCATGACAAGTCTGATGCAATCCTAGCACTGTCATACAACCAATATGCGCAATTTCGTAAAACATCTGACAAAATCATACCACAATGTAACCATTTGGCATCCGCAAAAGAAAAAAAAAAAAAAAAAGTTCAGGCAATATGCTGATCGATGAACACAAAAGAAAGCGTGAAACATTGGCTTGCCCTCTCACATGTCCTGATCATACAGATTATGGAAAAATATTCTGAACACCCACCCACCCCCCTTTTTTCCCCTCTCCCCCCCCCCAAAAGGATAAAATCAACATTCGAAGAATTGTGCTACACCACTCAAAGAATATATAAAAATCCATGCACAGAATGCAATAAACACTACATAAAAAAATGAGCATAAAAAGTCACTGACTCAATCTTTGCTTCCCACCCTCCTCTCTCCCCATGCCCTTCCCAACGCACCCAAACCAATTACAATTAGATGCCACACTTTTTTTTTTCTAAGCTGCCAAGCGGAGTTGCCTTTCATGTGGAAAGAGAAAAAAAAGGAGAATGCTACATGGACTCCAACCATTGCCACACTCTCTAGAAAGCATATAGCTGAAGCCAGCTACATCAAAACCAATTGTGCCAAATGCTAGTTGCACGTTTGCCATTTTCATTTACCACACTAAGAACTTCTTTCAGTCACAGACTGTTGGTGCACTAAAAGCTGATAATACCATGGTTATTTTCAAGACGAGATGACCGAGGGCGGAAAATGAAGCAACTTTTAAAAAGACATGGTACTAGTTCCGCCAGTCGATACAGACAAACAGAATACAGGACAAAACACCGATTATGATAGCTGATTTTGAATCATGGTTGCATTGAAAGATAATTAACATATAACGGTTGTCTTAAAAGCTGACTATATA
The DNA here is from genome assembly GCA_016801955.1 of Conus betulinus. Taxonomy (NCBI): domain Eukaryota; kingdom Metazoa; phylum Mollusca; class Gastropoda; order Neogastropoda; family Conidae; genus Conus; species Conus betulinus. Next base: position 59,236 of record JADBJO010005918.1, on the reverse strand, counting down.
TCATGACTCCACTGAAAGCTGATTATCTTCAGATCATATTGAAAGCTGATCTTTTCATCACCGTGCTGAAAAACCGATTATATCAAAGTCTTTTCATCAGAAGGAATCGTCTATATAAACACAATAATGTTCCAGAGAAAAGAAAGTTTCAAAGTGAGTGAATCAATCGGAAGGGCAATCTGGAATACAACCAGAAAGATATGTTCAGACACATCTGTCTTTACAAGGAGGCAGTCTAAACTAGGAGATCAATCTGCTACAGACACAACATGTCACAAATGTGGAGAAAGTTTGTTTGCAAGCTACTGAGCTAGAGAAAGATCTGGGTGTGAATGTGGATAAGGAACTGAAATTTTCTAAACACATTGAGATTCAGGTGAACAAAGCTAACAGACTCCTCGGTCTTATCAGAAGATCTTATGAGCACTTGGATGCTGAATCCATCTAGAAAAAGACAAAAAGCTGGTTGAGGGAGTGCAAAGGTGAACAACAAAAGTTATTTCAGGGACTGAAAGGTTGTTGAGTAATGAGGAAGGCAAGAAAGAAAAGATGAAACTACCCAGCATGTCTTACAGAAGAATGAGAGGATATCTTGTAGAAGTCTTTAAGTATACACATGGACTGTACATGTTGGAAAACTCCTTGTTTGGTGAAGAGGTTAGGACAATCACCAGGGGACATAGCTTTAAGCTAGGAAAACACAGATGCAGCACAAGTCTTCAGCAAAACTTCTTCTCTCAATGTGTAGTAGAGGATTTGGAACTGCCTTCCTACCAATGTTACTGAAGCACCTTCTCTGAAACAGTTTTAAATAGACTGGACTGTGTCATGAAACTGTACATATATAGTTTTGATGTACTCCCACCCTCAGTGTCTGATCAACAGATCAGTAGTTTTTTTAGTAAAAAGATGTAGATAGTTTTTACCTGGTCAAAAGACCAGCAGGAGATAAAAGAAGGAAAGAACTGAGACCTGAAAAGAATCGGCGACAGGCCTAAAAGCCTACCTGTATTTGGAGCTGACTCAACTAAACTAAACTAAACTATACTATACTATACTATACTATACTATACTATACTGTACTATACAACTAGTCAGAAAAACCTGTCTACAGACAGAGGCAGGCTAAAGCAGGAATTCAGTGTGGTATAAAACCAGATAGAAACGTTCAGACAAAACCTGTCTTTACAGGAAGATTCTCTGAACTAGGAGGTTAGTCTGGTATAAAACCAGATAGAAACATTCAGACAAAACTGTCTTTACAGGAAGACTCTCTGAACTAGGAGTTCAGTCTGGTATAAAACCAGATAGAAACGTTCAGACAAAACCTGCCTTTACAGGAAGACTCTCTGAACTAGGAGGTTAGTCTGGTATAAAACAAAATAAAAACGTTCAGACAAAACCTGTCTTTACAGGGAGACACTCTGAACTAGGAGGTCAGTCTAGTATACACAAACATAATAATTCCCAGAGGAAAAAAAAAATGGAAGAAATGGGATGCTTTATCCATGCTCCCTCTCAAACAGACATAGATAACACACAGTGGGAAAAAACTCTCTAATGAAAGAGGGTCTTTATCAGAAATCATTTTCATATAACTAAAGGCTAGGATCGTACTTGGTTACACAGTGCACAATACACAACTTTGTGGTTCACGCATCGTATAAAGAGCTTTTAAAATCATTGGTTTAGTGATATCATTCGGTCCACAAACTGGAAAACATTTGTGAACAAAA
>JADBJO010005918.1:45000-52500 GCA_016801955.1 Conus betulinus | reverse complement strand
GGTCGAGCATACACCAATATGTACGGCTGCCTGCACCCACCTAGAGGTTGTGCAGTAACAACAATAATAATAACGACAACAAAGCATTTTTAAAGCGCCTTGCCAAAGGTTCTAGGTGCTGACAATCTACACTTTCATGTGTACACAACGGGCTGCCCACCTGGGTAGTGCCAGCTGAAAAAGCTGCCAGCCGACACTTCGTTCAGTCGTTTCCAGTGTCATCCAGTCAATATCGTTCATTCTACTTCCTTATTTCTTTCAATTTCTCACGCAAGGTGCAAGCTATGTGTAACGTGTCATCCATACCAACGGCCAAACTGGCCTTCTCTTCTGAAAGTTGGTGATGGGACCTCATAAACAAGTCCACAGTCAAAAGATCCACATTACCTCGGTTCTGTTTAAGCTGCTGCTAAGTCTGTGAAGCACTTTGTAAAATCAATGTTTTAACTTTTGTTTTTCGGCATAGCATTTTATCACAAAATGAAGCAGCATTGCATTGTCAATGAAATCATAGCATAGCTATGCCAAAAGTGTAGTACCTGGCAGCTCTGCGAAGGTAAATTTGCTCATGCCACAACTTCAATTAATTCCCAAGAAACAGATCTAGTTGCAAAGCAAGGCGACCGCAGGTGGAAGAGTAAACAAATTTGAAAAATTATTGATAAAGCTCCACCCAAAAAATGTCGATAAACGAATCACAAGGCAAAACACAACACGTTTCAATCTCTTAGGTCTTCTTCAGGCAAGATACACAACACTCAGGGCAATGAAAACGGATGAAGAGAAGTGATTGCTCATTCATTTTCATTGTCCCGAGTGATGTGTGTCTTGCCTGAAGAAGACCTAAAGAGGTTGAAACGCATCGTGTGTTGTCTTGTTATTCATGTGTCAACGTTTTTCGGCACAGCTATATTAATAATTTTAAAAACATCTCAGATACAGAATTTTGTTACAATTTATTCTCACTGATGCCTTATGCCCTTGTGAAGTTGGTGCTACACATGCCCAGGTACGCTGTCAGTGAGCTAGATTTCAAAATACCTCAACGCATATTTCCAGATTTTCTCTTCTTGTGAATGTATCCATGTCATAAACTCGGCAAAACTGGCGACTTCATGAATTCAAGGTCTGCTTCAAACATCTGACTACTGAGCAAAGAACTGTTCTAGCAAACAGTGATTTGTACTGACAATTTTGCTACAATGTTCTCTGGAATGATGAAGACGGTTGGTAACTCTGCTTAGTAAGTGGACACTGACCTTGACTTCTGCACAAATGTACCCTTACTCAAACTGACCAACAAACTTCTGAAGCTCCACAAGGTTGTTTTAAATCTTATGAGATTGCTAAAGACATGAAGGCATTTGTAATTCACTTTTTGTTGGATATACTAGTACATCTTTTAAATGCATTATATTAATTTAAAAAAAAAAAAAAAAAAAAAAAAAGAAACATTTTTCAGCCATCCCATACCCCTACAGCTGTCACACATACTGTGTGAAGTGTGCTAAGGACTCAATGAAAAGACTGGCATCCCACATTCATGGCTCACTCAGGGGGGGGGGGGGGGGGGGGGAAACGAAGTCCAAAGTGAAGATACCTTTGTCTGTCTGTGTCGTTGTCGGCACTGAACTGAAACATCCGGAGCGAGTCCTGAGGTGGAACCAGTGCGAAGGCGTGCCTCTTGCTGATGGCAATGCACGGGTCCACCTTGTAACCATGGAGATGGGCCACACCTGTCCAACAGAAGTCATGGGATAGGTAAACTATCGCCCCACACTGTCATGACCTGTCAGTTGGTGTTGTCCTCAAAATCACTCGGTTGTATCGCAAACATGACACTGCAGCACTGGCACAATACTACCTTTCTGCGTGCCTCACCTGACACCTAACTCTTACCTGTTTCTCCTTGTAGCAGTCCGCATGCAACATCGACCACAGCACAATGGCTCTGGTAGGTGGGCTAAAGCCAGGTAAGGATAACCGTGGAATTTAAAACCCTTGGTAGGGTATGGCTGTCTATCTAAAACATACAGGGACAGGATTTGGCCAGCTGTGTGGAAGACGCAGTCACTCACCATGAGCAGAAAGACAGTTTCCAGCGCTGGGAAAAGTGGAGGAAGATAAGCCAGGTGAGTACTCTGATGACTACACCTCAGTCATCATCACTGGGTCAAGGGAGATCAGCACCAAAGAAGGAGGTGGACGAATAGTGCAACACTCCCTCCCCTGGATATCAAGCACACAGCAAGTCACCCCTGGAATCCTGCAGTGATGGGGATGGTGTGGCCAAACAGCAAAAGTGGATACTCTCTGGATGAACTCACCAACAAGCATATGCAGATGTGTCAGGGTCTATAGTTCATTTTTTCAACTCACCACATCAGCAATGGGACTTGGCCTGCCTCTTCTGGATGCCTGAGCAGCCCTTTTTTCTTTCTTTCTTATTTCCCACTACTAATTCCAAAGTTCAGTATGGGTCAGATTTTTGGAATATAAGCGACTGTTTTAAATCCTACCATAAAGACAGCTGCTGTCTGTACTGGGTATGATAATCAAACACAACACCAGAGTGCACGTGTTTTATTTCTGTGTCATCCAACTCACCTACACACTGCGGCCTTCTTTTTTCTTTTCTTTTTTGGCTGTCCCATCTTCTGTGCCACCTCAGTGGCAGTGCACCAACACTGCTCATTGTGATCCCCCCCCCCCCCCCCCCCCACAGCACCACAGCACCTGCCTGACCCACCACAGCCCCAGCACCTGCAATCCACAGGGAACTCAATCAATGTCAAGTCGTCAAGAGGCAACCCACCGGAGGAGACACTGCACTGCTGCTGAGTCACTCCAGTGGTGTACAGTGGTGCCTGGTCTGATGCAACATAATGCAGACCACCCATCTACTAAGCTCCCTATTAATGACAACATTTGCTTTGTCATAGAGCTGGCGTGAGTGAACTTGCCCTCTGTAGCTGTGGCCTTCTCTTCTCTCTGAAAAAGTGGAACAAGATTTAACATGCAAGCAATTTGTTTCATGGATGCATTCATGCCAAAACCCCGTGTATTAAAAACTTCTTCCAAAGGAGTAAGAGGGACCAGGAGCTAACAGAAAAGTGAAGAGAAAATCTATCCCGAACTAGCTGTCTGAAACAGGAATTGAACCCCTGGACGCTGGAGCATGAGACTGACGCCACACACACTGAGCCAACCAGCCCCCTTCATCCCATTTCTTGACAAGTTCCGCTGTCAGAGGAAAGGTGTGGAAAACATGACTAAAACTTGCTGGTGCGCTTCCTCCTGGCCTACATTCTGCGAAGAAAGAAAGAACCTTCTATTTGAAAATAAACAAAAAAAAAAAAAAAAAAAAACAAACAAACAAAAAGGGAGCAAACCCTCCGGGGGACAGGGAGATAATCTATAGTGTTGAAGTTTCAGCAATCCAGCACGGCCTGCCAAGAGACAGACAGAGCGAAAGACAAGAGACACAACAAGGTGGGGTGAGGTGGGTGGGGTGGCAGGTGTGGGTTGGATAGTCAGACAGACAGGCAAACAGAAAGACAGACATACAGGCAGACATGTGAAGACAAAACCAGGCACACACTGACCCAGAGCACTGAGGGAGTTGACGTTCTTGTAGTAGTAGAGACAGGCATCTTTCAGCACACAGTAGCGGCGGTGCCAGGTCTTGTGACGATTGCCCACCTTCAGCAGGTAGCCCGTACACTCTGGGCGCCGTATATCTAGTGCCGGCAGTCCCACATTGTGGCTGCTCACGCTGACAAAAATGATTCTTTCTGTAACAAAACAATCATGCTTCTTTGGTACAATTTCAGTCGTACTCACAATCCCATGCTGGGACTGCTCATGCTCGGAAACGATTCTTCCTGTAACAACATAATCTGAGATAAGATTTCAAATGCACTGACAGTCTCATATTTTGACTTCTCATGCTGACAAACTGTTCTTTTTGTAACAAAACAATCATGGTTTCTTTGGTAGATTTCAATCGTACTGACAGCCACAAGCTGTGACTGCTCATTCTAATAAACACATCATTTTTTCTGACAAGCATCATAACCATTCCTTTCGTAACAAAACAATCATGGTTTCTTTGGTGTTTCAATCGTATTGACAGTCACGTGTTGTGGCTGCTCAAGCAAACCAATAGTACGATTTCACGGCATTCTAAACAGACATTACAAAACACACACAACAGCTCATGCTCTGCCTTTCTTTCTTCACTTCAGTGGGAGTGGCAGGGGCGACAGTTCACTCTGTTCCATTGTTGGCTGTTGTTGTGTGTCAAAAGCGGAATTTCTTTGTATGCTTTGCCCGTCCACTTCTCCGTGTTGCCAGTCGGACTTTTCCACTGTTGGCTTCACTGGGTATTTCTCCAAAAACATCCTTGGGAATCTTGACCATGGCGTCACAGGGCCATGCTAGCTCAGCTCTCTTCCTTGCCGGGCCATGTGGTGCTGAACTGTGTGGCACTGTTCACGGCAGTGTTCAGTTCTTTTGGCTGAGGATCAAATAGACCTGTGGCACAATTCATGGCAGTGTTCAGTTCTTTTGGCTGAGATCAAATAGACCTGTGGCACAATTCATGGCAGTGTTCAGTTCTTTTGGCTGTGGATTAAATAATTCTGTGGCACAGTTCTGGCAGTGTTCGGTTCTTCTGGCTGTGGATAGTTCTGTGGCACAGTTCACAGCAGTGTTCAGTTCTTTTGGCTGTGGATCAAATAGACCTGTGGCACAGTTCATGTCAGTGCTCAGTTCTTTTGGCAATGGATTAAATAGATTTGTGGCACAGTTCACCGCAGTGTTCGATTCTGTTGGCAATGGATTAAATAGTTCTGTATTAGAGGGGTTCAGAAATTGGTGGCATTCTGCATACGGTTGGTCAGAACATGCAACAGTGAATAATACAATATAAAATAAAAAAAACAAAAAAAAAAAACAGTGGGCAGCTGTGCAGTGTCTCCTCTGGTGGGTTGCCTCTGGATGCACTTGCTGCTCCCTGCAGACTGCTGATGATGGGGCTAAGGCAGGATGATGCCCGATGCGACTAGGTTTGGAATTCACAGAAGATGGAGTATGGCTGCCTGAATGGCGGGATGAACAATGGTCATACACACAAAACTCCTGTCTATACAGGCAGTGTCTGCAGGAGTATCAGCCTGCGTACGCAGAAAGAAAGAAAGAAAAAACTAGGTATGGAAGAGCCCCAATCAGGCTTCGGTCTTGAGTCAAATCCTGTAGAAAATCTTTTTTAGGACAACTATCCACTGGGGGAAGGAGGGGCGGGGGCTAGGGGGTGGGGGGTGAGGGTGTGTGTGTGTTGTGTGAGGTGATGTAGTGTGGTGGTGGTGTGTGTGAGAGAGCACGTGCGTGCATGCATGCCTGCGTGTGTGCGTGCCTGCGTGCATGTGTGCGCGTGTGTGTTTCTCTGTGTGCACATGTGTGCATGTGTTGAGCGTAGTGTGCTGTGCGTGTGAGTGTGCGCAAATGTACATGTGAAAGAGAATGAGAGAGGGAGAGAGGGAGGGAGGGAAGGAGGGGGTGAGAGAGACATAGAGAGAGAGAGAGAGAGCTGAAGGAGGTACTGGAGATGAAATCCATCACAGTGATAACATGCGAGGTTTACAAGCCTATATAGGTCAGGATGCAACAGGTAAGTGGAAAGCAGTGTAAACCTTTCAGCTGTGGTTTCATGCTTACTCATGTTCTCACACTGAACCTGGCAGGCTTATTTTGGATTCTCAACAGAAACTCCGGCAAGCGTGGAATGATCACAATGGTTAAAACATGTCAAATGCTGAGACTGGTAGTATGACAGTGATCATCTTGTTGAAAAGATTAAAATGAAATGATCCTTTCATCATGAGACAATTCTTGCTGAAACGAATTATTTCAGTAATCAATTCTCCCTTCAATGAAACAAAAGTATGATTTTTTTTTTGCAGTAATGATATCATCCTTTTTGTAACCTTCTAATCATTTCTGTAATTGAATGATTCTTTCTGAAATTGCACAAACGCTCAAGCATGCACGCACGTGTGCGTGCACACACACACACACACACACACACACACACACACACACACACACACACACACACACACAGAGGAAAGACAGACAGACAATGAGATACACAGACAGACACACTGACAGGAACACACACACATACATACACAGGAATGAGAAACAAAAGCCAAGAGTGACTTACCCTGCTTCTGGACCTTGCTGCAGCATCTGACAAAGCCCCAACCCACCTGTAAACATCAATCAACAGTCACATGTAAACATCAAATCAACAGTCACCTGTAAACATCAAATCAACAGTCACCTGTAAATATCAAATCAACAGTCACCTGTAAACATCAAATCAACAGTCACCTGTAAACATCAAATCAACATTCACCTGTAAACATCAAATCAACATTCACCTGTAAATATCAAATCAACATTCACATGTAAATATCAAATCAACATTCACTTGTAAACATCAGACTATCAACAGTCACCTGAAAGATCAATCTTCACTCAGGTGAAAAATCAAACTACCAAGGTCACCTGAAAACATCATGCTGCCAACAGTCACCTGAAAACATGTTGACAATAGTCACCTGAAAACATCATGCTGCCAACAGTCACCTGAAAACATGTTGCCAATAGTCACCTGAAAACATCAAGCTGCTAACAGTCACCTGAAAACATGCTGCCAATAGTCACCTGAAAACATCAAGCTGCTAACAGTCACCTGAAAACATGCTGCCAATAGTCACCTGAAAACATGTTGCCAATAGTCATCTGAACACATGTTGCCAATAGTCACCTGAAAACATGTTGCCAATAGTCATCTGAAAACATGTTGCCAATAGTCACCTGAAAACATCATGCTGGCAACAGTCACCTGTCAACATGTTGCCAATAGTCACCTGAAAACATGTTGCCAATAGTCACCTGAAAACAACGTGCTGCCAATAGTCACCTGTGTAAACATTATGCTACCAATAGTCACCTGTAATTATCACGCTACCAATAGTCACCTGTAAATATTATGTTACCAACAGTCATCTGAAAAACATCATGATACCAGTAGTCACCTGTCAACATCATGCTACTAATAGTCACCTGTAAATATCATGCTTCTAATAGTCACCTGTAAACATTATGTTACCAATGGTCACCTGAAAACATTGTTACCTGTTACCATAGTCACCTGAAAACATCCTAACAATAGACACCTGTAAACATCATGCTACCAAAAGTCACCTGAAAACACCATGCTACCTATACTCACCTGAAAAAATCATGCAGTTCTTTTAAAGCCTGTTTGACAAAACACACAGAATGCACCAGCCTCTGTGCATTGTTTTAGATTCTGTTCTGAACAATGTTGATTTGATGAACGTCAACATCAAATCTCAGACACTGTGAACCCATGGTAAGCGAAAATGCTTACTTTTTCATTCATATCAGAATTTCTTTGATAATCTT
>JADBJO010005918.1:35000-40000 GCA_016801955.1 Conus betulinus | reverse complement strand
ATGGCAACCTGAATCATCGAGGGACCTGCAGGATCCACAGAGAGGAAGGTCTGTCCGTCAGTCTGTTGCTGGTTCTGTACATTATACAGCTAAGAGGGAGAACGACGAACAAAGTAACGCAAAGAAAAAAATGCAACAGAACACAATTTGTTCATTTCAACCAGAATCAACTTGAAGGACAATGTTTAGATTAATTCCATTACCAAGGCCATCAGTTCCGATTCATTTTAACTACCAAGAGGACAATGGTCATGTTGATTTGTTAATCTTAACTATAGGGAATACAGTCGTTTTTTTTTTTCTTTGACAATGGAAAAATAATAGTCTGGTTTATTCCAACTACAGAGGACAACATTTTAATTCATTCCAGGTACAGAGGTGTACAGTTCCAGCTAATTTTAACTACAGACGATCAAAGTTTTGTTTATTTGGGCCTATTCTAATTACAGAGAATAAGTCTGATTTATCTTAACACAGTGGAAAACAACATTTATTTCCTTCATTTTGGGGGGTATGGAGGATCAGAACATTGGGAAACATTCATCAGCATGAAATCTAAAAAAAAAAAAAGAACAGTAACAGTCTTTGCTTTTATGAAAAAAAAAAAAAAGTACAGACAATACACATCTACATCAGTCAAGATAGTTTCTTGCTTTAATTCGATTAACTTTGATAAATTCAGCAGACACTTTCTCTTACAAACATTGAACATACAATTAGAAATCATTTTGTAAAAGACTGATGACTTAACACACTATACATTTTGGACAATTAAACACAAAATTGAACTCAACTGCTTTATTCATGTGATGCATACTGCATATTCCTTCTTCTCTCCACAATCCTTATTGTCGTCCTTTTTTTCATTTCAACGTATGATCACAATGAAATTCATTAACACAGTGACATACAAATCTGGTAGTTGTGTAATAAACTTTTCCTTGAAAAAACCAGATTTCAAGTGTTTGTAAGTATGACATTTATTACTTCTTCCAAAAGACTTCAGCGAAGTTTGGATGAATGCACAACACAACACACACACTTCACAAAACCATGGAGTCGCTCGGAACAAATGTGGTCATTTGAGCAACGTGATGAAAACGAACAATACACATGCCAAGGAAAACAGCCATTGGGCAGCCAAAGACAAAGTGTGGTCATTTGACTGATTGTTGATTTTAAACAAACAACACATAATTAACTCTTTCATCCCTACAACCCAGTTTTCTGGTTTGCTGAAATCCTACCCTTCCTTCCTGCAGCTCAGAAAAAATCGATTCGCGCAGTAAGCGCTTTGAACTTCTCATGAGTCGCGTCATCGGTGCACGTCATGACCGGGTCGCTCACGCGGCAGTGATTATGAATGGAATGGATGCCAGACGGCCTCTACAGTGTGGGAAAATGGTCACCACTCTATTCTGGCCGGTTTGCTACTGCATACGTGGCAGTTCTCACTTTACACTTTTTTTTTTTTTTTCCCCTAAATGCAGGAATGAAGGGAATACTCGTATTATAAGAATCTAGGAACAAGAGGAAGTAATGGTTAAGTAATGGTTCATAGAAAAGTAGGAATGAAAGAGTTAAGCATACTCAGCATACTCACATGACTGTTCATGATCAACAAACCACAAGTGAAAACAAAAACAGCTATGAAATAGCCACAGGCAAGTGTGGTCATGTGACTGACCTTCGAGAATAATCAAACCAACAAAACATACAACACTTATATAAGTGTGGTCGCATGACAATGAGCAAACAAACAACGCACATCAACAAAAAAAAAAAAAAAAAAACTATTCACTAATCAAAGATGAGTGGGCCACATAAACTGACAGCTGATAAACAAATTCTTGCATCTATGTCTACAACAACAGCTGTAAACCAATCAGAAAGAAGACTGGTCACATAAACAAATTCTTGCATCTATGTCTACAACAACAGCTGTAAACCAATCAGAAAGAAGACTGGTCACATAAACAAATTCTTGCATCTATGTCTACAACACAGCTGTAAACCAATCAGAAAGAAGACTGGTCACATGACTAACTGTTGATGATGAGGGCGACGATGTCATCGTGGGAAGAAGACAACACGTTGGTGCCGTTGACAGAAATGAGGATCTGGCCCTCCTCCACCCCCGCCCTGTCCGCTGCGCTGCCTGTTGAGGTACACATCATCGTCACCATCATCATCATCAGTCTGTGTCATCACATCATCGTCACCATCGTCATCAGTCAGTGTCATCACATCATCGTCACCATCATCGTCACAGTCATCATCATCAGTCAGTGTCATCACATCATCGTCATCATCATCACCATCATCGTCATCATCGTCAGTCAGTCATCACATCATCGTCACCATCGTCATCATCAGTCAGTGTCATCACATCATCGTCATCATCATCATCAGTCAGTGTCATCACATCATCGTCACCATCGTCATCAGTCAGTGTCATCACATCATCGTCACCATCGTCATCAGTCAGTGTCATCACATCATCGTCACCATCGTCATCAGTCAGTGTCATCACATCATCGTCACCATCGTCATCAGTCAATGTCATCATCACATCATCGTCACCATCATCATCAGTCAATGTCATCACATCATCGTCACCATCGTCATCAGTCAATGTCATCACATCATCAACATCTCCATGATTACCACCACCCATAACATCGTTTATCACTATATCACATTATCCTCATCATCTCAGTGATCATCGCCACCACCAACATCATTATCGTTTAACATCATCATCTCCCAGCAAAATTGTCACCCACATCATCATTGTCTTCACTGCTATCATTGTCAGTATAGTATGCTCTAAAACATGCAGTTGTGTTTGAACTTAAATTGGTGGTGGTGTCTTCAGAAGCGAATGGATTCATACAGTATGCAGATGTAAGTATATACATACACACACACACACACACACGCACACACACACACACATTACAATGTCTGTGTTTCTGTGTCTGACAGACTCAAATCTTAGGTGACGGGTGATGGAAGCTCTAATCCCACGACCAAAATGTGATCAGAAAGTTGGTCAGGCTAACATTTTACATGATTAACTTTTTCATGTCTACAAACCAGTTTTCCCGGTTTGCAGAAATCCTACCCTTCCTTCCTGCAGCCCAGAAAACCGGGCAGCACAAAATCCCTCCTTTCCTTTCTGCAGCTTGGAAAATTGGTTCTTGCAGTAAGCACTTTGAACTTTTGCGTGAACCGTATCATCGGTAGACGCCATGACTGGGCCGCTTGCAGGGCAGTATTTATGAATGGAATGGATGCCAGACAGCCCCTACAGAGTAGGAAAGTGGTCGCCGCTCTATTCTGGCCAGTTTGCTACTGTATATGTGGCAGTTCTCACGTTCCACTTCTTTTTTTTTTCTCTAAATCCAGGAATGAAGGGAATACTCGTATTATAAGAATCTACGAACAAGAGGAAGTAATGGTTCACAGAAAAGTAGGAATGAAAGAGTTAAGCCCAGCTGGTAATGTTCCTTTTTTGTTTCCCTTCCATCTTCGAACAGGAGCAAATTTACTTCTTTGTCAGTCAGTCAGATGCGAACTTCTTTGTTCTAGTCACTCCTTTTGTAGCTTTCTTCTTATTCATTTGTCACAGTCCATCTTCTTTTTTTTTGTTTCTTTGTTTCTTTTACATATTTGCTCTGTTGTGCTATTTAATCCTTTTTTTTTTTTTCTTCTTGCCATGGGCTGACAGGAAAAAAGCATTCATAGTTTGTTACCACACTTTACCCTGGTAAAATAAAATTTTGCTTTGTTTCATTTTCTTTCAAGCACACACATCCACATGTCACTGACAATCCCCCCTAGACACACACACACACACACATGCAGACACACACCTGGGTCGACCCTGGTGATATAAGCAGGCTGACTGTCCAGGATGTGCAGACCAAAGCCCTGTTCACCTGCTCCTTTCTCTCCAGCGTCACCGTCTTCTTTCCTCTGTCAACATCCCAACCAGTGACCCATCACATGGTCCCCTTTTCTCCAGGGTCACAATCGACAACACCACCAGTCAATGACACATCACATGGTCCCCTTTCTCCAGGGTCACAGTCAACATTCCAACCACTGATATATCACATGGTCCCTTTCTCCAGGGTTACTGTCGACAACACCACCAGTCAATGATACACCACATGGTCCCCTTTCTCCAGGGTCACAGTCGACAACACCACCAGTCAATGATACACCACATGGTCCCCTTTCTCCAGGGTCACAGTCGACAACACCACCAGTCAATGATACATCACATGGTCCCCTTTCTCCAGGGGTCACAGTCCACAACGCCACCAGTCAATGATACACCACATGGTCCCCTTTCTCCAGGGTCACAGTCAACACCACCACCAGTCAATGATATACCATATGGCCTCCTTCTCCAGGGTCACAGTGAACACCCCCAACCACTGATACATCACATGGTCCCCTTCTCCAGGGTCACAGTCAACACCCCAACCACTGATACATCACATGGTCCCCTTTCTCTCCAGGGTCACAGTGAACACCCTAACCACTGATACATCACATGGTCCCCTTTCTCCAGGGTCACAGTGAACACCCCAACCACTGATACATCACATGGTCCCCTTTTCTCCAGGGTCACAGTGAACACCCCAACCACTGATACATCACATGGCCCCTTTCTCCAGGGTCACAGTCGACACCCCAACCACTGATACATCACATGGCCCCTTTCTCCAGGGTCACAGTCGACACCCCAACCACTGATACATCACATGGCCCCTTTCTCCAGGGTCACAGTCGACACCCCAACCACTGATACATCACATGGCCCCTTTCTCCAGGGTCACAGTCGACACCCCAACCACTGATACATCACACGTGGCCCCTTTCTCCAGGGTCACAGTCGACACCCCAACCACTGATACATCACGTGGCCCCTTTCTCCAGGGTCACAGTCGACACCCCCAACCACTGATACATCACATGGCCCCTTT
>JADBJO010005918.1:25000-30000 GCA_016801955.1 Conus betulinus | reverse complement strand
CGTTTTGACCTCTTTGGCCTTCTACAGGCAAATCAAACAACATTCAAGACAATGAAAAAGAGTAACACAACACACTGTCACCTGTCTCCTCAAACTGATCACAAAATGAACGTGGAGAGAAGATATAAACTTTTACAGCATGAAAGCATGGCCCTAACTGAAAATAACTGAAAGCTGTCAAGGATGTGGACCACACCCACTATTCCAAGTCATCCTGTCAGTTAGCCGGTACTGTGGCCAGCCAGTGATGAGTTATCATGTAAGTCATCCTGAATGCGTTAAACAGTGCCCTAGTTTGATGCTAGCGTTCAGCACGGTAGTTTGGTATTATATTCCTTAGAAGCAAGTTGAAAGTCAGACATTCAGTATTCACCATTTCTTTTCTTTAAAAGTTAATAGTTAAAAAGCTCAGTATTCACGGTTCACTTTCATTACGAGTTAGCTGGCAGCTTAAGTTCAGCATTCACTTTTAATTTTTTTTTTTAAGCTAGTAAGTATTTAAATGTTTACTTTCACAGTTCACCAAGTAGTATTTAATGTTTGTTGCCTTGTTTATTTCACAGAGGAAAATTAATTTTCTTCAGTGTGACAGAGGCATAATCAGTCTTCAAATTGAAGTAGGCAGTGGCAGCCAAAAATATTCTTGCTGTATATAATGTTGGTTTTGTTTTTTTTTTCTAATAGACAGTTTCAAAGAAACAAAACACACAAAAAAAATTACTGTTCTACCTTAATAGGTTCCAGAGATACTGTCATTTAAAATTTGACACATCCAAAACGTTAGTCAAAATGGCGATTTGGGGCAACTTTGAAGACCTGGAGCAGCCAAACAACACAAAACACACAGTTGTTTTTTTTTTTTTTTACAAACTTGCAGACCTCAATATATACTTACAGTAAAACAAATACACATACCAATAGGAGATATATTTTTTTCTCCAGCGACAAACCAAAAAATGACTATTTTCACATGTTTTAAAAAATGTCACATTTGCACACTTTACCATATTTGAGGCTCTGTAACTCTGACAAAATTATTTGAGGCCCATATTTTCTTTACTTGTTCCAGTGTACTAAATATATAGTATAAGTCCAATTTTTGTAGGCACATAGGAGTTCAAAATTATGAAATATGGAGGCTTACTTTTTGCAGTGACAAATGTGCAAAAAATGCAGTGTGTCATAATTTTAAACCACTCCAATATTGCCTCACATTTGGTACAATGTATGTTAATAATTCCAATAAGTACATACAATTTTTTTTCCCCCCCTAATATTACCAGTTTTTTACTGTTTCAAAATGGCTGTCAGATGACCTGAAATGCCGTAAGTGTCAAGCATGAGCAAGCAAGTTTTGAAGACAAGAATCAATAGAAGTTCAAAAGGGTTTTCTTTCCTCCTTTCACTTTCCTCTTTTCCCAAAAGTCTCACACAAAAATCTCTCTCTCTCACACACACACACACACACACACACACACACACACACACATACACACTCACACACACACACACACACTTTCACTTTCTTTCCTCTTTTTGCAAATCTCTCTCTCTCTCTCTCTCTTCTCTCTCTCTCACACACACACACACTCTCACACACACACACACACACACACACACACACACACATACACACACATTCACTTTCCTCTTTTTGCTCCTCTCTCTCTCTCTCACTCTCTCTCTCACACTCTCTCACACACACACACACACACACACACACACACACACACACACACTTTCCTCTTTTTGCAACTCTCTGCTCTCTCTCTCTCTCTCTCTCACACACACACACACACACACACACACACACACACACACACACACACACACACACACAGAGATCTTCTCTGAACAGTTCTCCAGACATGACAGATACACACCCTGCCACCATCACTGTCACACCATCCAAACTCACCAGCATCATCGTCAGAAGAGTCTCCGCTTCCTTCATCCTCCATGACCGATTCCTGTTTGGAGATAGGGCGTCTTCGCAGCCTCACCGCACCCCCTTCATCATCTGAGGTGCAGTCCATCCCATTATCTTTGGCGCTGTCACCCACATCACCCCCTGTCCATCCCCTTGACAGAGCCTCCATTGCTTAATCCTCTACCTTGCTCTTCCTCACCAACTTCGGCACCACATGGTTCACTTCCATGGTCATTGTCACAATCACCTGGTTCACACTCCTCAACACTGGCCATGGATGCAGACGTGGGCGACTTTCCTGTCCTGTGAGTCGTGTCCCCTTTGGGGGGCAGAAAGACACTGTCCGTGGATGGCAAGAACTCGAAGGCAGAGCTGATGAATCCTGTGTCTGTTGAGCGTCGGTTCAGCAAATGTCTGTTCGGCCTCATCACCACTTCTTCATCCTCATCTTCCTGGCTGGAATGTGGAGCTGTTCTGGATTCTGCAGCACTGTCACCATGCGTGTGGCAGGCAGCCAGCGATCCTTCACACCGCCCTTCCCCTCCCATCACACAGTTTGTGTTCGGGCTGGATTGAAGATCTTTTGATTTCATGTGATTTTTACTGACCACTTCAAAGTTGTCCTTGATGGGCAAAGCCTCTGTTGCAGCATCAACGTTGTTTTCTGTTGCTTCGGCCTCATCGCGTCCAGCGTCCTCTTTTCCTACAGCGTGCCTGTCGATGTAGTCTTGCAGGAAATCACTGTCTCTGTGCCCCCCACCTCCATCATGCAGGTCACACGAAGCCTCCCTCTCCTGACACAAGCATACCACCCTTCTTCTCCTCTCCTCCCTCCCCCCCCCATTCTCCTGATACTGCAGCAATGCCGTGTCGCTCTGCGACGGCTTCATCCCCATCAGTTCGCAGGCGGAGTCGGTCATGTCACTGTCGGAATCCAGGCAGGGTTGACGGTCACCAGGCTGGCATCTCTGACAGAAGTCGGTGGTGTTCAGGAAGTCGAAGGCCGCGCTGATGCAGCGCGTGTCTCGTGAACTGGCCATGTCGGCGTGGGAAAGGAAGTTACGCCTGTGACAGGAACAACATCCGCATTAACTGCTCGAGAAGTAGGTCGTTGGAACACTTAAAAGTCACCATGAAAGAATGTGCTATAGATATCAATGGCACAACCCGTCAGACCTCACAACAGCCTCATAAAAGAATGTGCTATAGTTATCAATGGCACAACCCGTCAGACCTCTTGACAGCCTCATAAAAGAATGTGCTATCGATATTAATGGCACAGTCAGTCAGACCTCACGACAGCCTCATAAAAGAATGTGCTATAGATATCAATGGCACAACACGTCCAACCTCACGACAGCCTCATAAAAAATGTGCTATAGATATCAATGGCACAACCCGTCAGACCTCACGACAGCCTCATAAAAGAAGCCACAGGCAGCATGAACATGGAAATTGCATTGACACTGAGGTCACCACCAAAGCAAGGCACAAAGGCCATAGAACTTGATGCTTTTTTCAACGAAATATCTTCACCAACGAGGATTAGGATGAGTACAGTATTCTCAAATTTCAATCTGGTCCACATGAACTCTTCCTTTTCCCTTTTCTGGTGTCATCCAGGTCTGGGAATAACAGACACCTGAAGTGTTGGTCTGACAAACACTCTCTAATGACGCATCTGTTAAATGGAGGCACTCAACTGTGTGGTCCCTGTCTTCCTATTTGCACCCATAGTAATGTCAACTCGGGGCAGGAGCAGACTGGTGCTAAACAACTCCCCTACAAGGCCTCTGATACATCTCGACCCCCTTGCCCATAGCTGCCAACCTTCTGGAGTCAAATTCAGGAACCAGGGGATGAAGGGAGAGCATGAAGTGAAAAGGGGGTGCCTGAGCTTTTGACTGGAAGCAGTTCTAACGCCTTTACCTTTCATACCAACAACTGTGGGGGTTTATGGTTTAAAAGTAAATATGTTTTCCATACTTTTTGTAATAGCCAAGTAATGGCCAATAGCCAACACCACATACCATCATTTGGGCTTTGTTAAGTAATACTTTCATCATCTCTATTAAAAAAAAAACAATGACCCTTCAAGTTCAAACATCACACTTTTCAAAAAATTTCAAAATTATGCCCCCCCCCCCCCCCCCCCCCCCCCCCCCCCCCCCCCCCTGCCCGGTCATTCAGAAAAACAGGAATCATGTCTAAATCAGGGAAATTAAAAAAAAATTGCACAAGGTTGGCAGTGACGCCCTAACCTACCATACCACAACGCTCACCACTGAGCCCTGGGGGCTTGTTCAAACATATGTCAGCAATGATTTTCACCTTCTTTAAATTGATTTCTGAAGGTTTCATGGACAGGTTCCATGGTACCAGGTCAGACCTACCACCACATATTAGTGGACGTCAATATCCCTTCTTAGTCATTAAACAAATTACTGGTCTGGTGGTGACCCACGTCAGCAATGATTCATATATTCTCATACACAAAGCACACTTCAACTTGATACTTGGGAGTACTTACTGGCAACTATTTTTGTTACGTGTCTTATGTACTCTGCATGTTAGCTGCTGAGTCATGAATTTCCTTCCTCCCATCAGAATAGTATACTGTTTCAAATTATACTTGATGCTAGTATTTCTCTCTCTCTCTCTCTCTCTCTCTCACACACACACACACACACACACACACACACACACACACACACACACACACACACACACACACACACATGCACACTATATATACATATAAAACTTAAGCAACATTATCTCTCTCTTTCTACTAACAGACATATACTCATGTGAACCAACCATAGCCTACAGAGGTGGGTAAGAAACTACCATAGCATACACTTGTCACTAGAGAGGGGGTAAGAAACTATCTTACCTGCAGAGATAAGTATGGAATTATTATAGCCTACAGAGATGATTAATGAAGTATCAGAGCCTACAGAGACGATTCACAAACTATTATAGCCCACAGACAGGAGTAAGGATCATAGCCCACAGAGAGGAGTAAGGATCTATCATAGTCTACAGAGAAGAGTAAGGATCTATCATA
>JADBJO010005918.1:12500-15000 GCA_016801955.1 Conus betulinus | reverse complement strand
GGTGTTCGGTGAGGCCTGCTAACCCCCAACTAACGACAATAACTGCTCAGACGCGGAGCCAGCTTGAGTTAAAATGGTCCTGGGGGGGGGGGGGGGGGGGGGGGGGGGGGGGGGGGGGGGGGGGGGGGGGGGGGGGGGGGGGGGGGGGGGGGGGGCAGCCACCACTGTCAAACGACAAGCCCTCACGAGCTTGACAATGCATACGACCTCCACACGAATTCAGCAAAACGCAATACTAGACCTTGTGGAACTCAATATTAGTCGAGAACAAAATTAGATTCATAGGAGTTCACAAACAGTTTGTTTTCTGAGAGAAACAAAATAGAAGTAATACAAGTAGTCGTCCTTTCAGTTTACGTCTTTTCAGAAAATTATGTGATATTAGACGGAAATAATACAAGTCTGAATCATAAACACATGAATCTGATGTTTGGAAAAGAACATTTTTATTATACAAATGCCAGATCAGCATATCATTGTATTAATGAAATTGTTGTAATCATAAGTTTGGAACAGAAAAAGGACGCATATTGTTGAGAGATGCTGGAATATTGTAGATTACAATGTAAACAAAGTAGCTAATGAAGTTTGTGTCCGATTGCCTTGAATGTACAACCATACGTCATTAGTGTGTTCCATGACAACATCTGACATTACGTTAAATGTTTGATCTTTGTATCTTTTTTAACGTAATTCTTCAAGAAAAATGTTTACTAAATAAAATCAAGCAAAGTGGATCTCTTTGTTGATGAAATACTTTCTAAGGCTAATCGATAAAACTGAGTGTTGCCATTTCAATCATGAATGTTTGTGAATGTTCGTTTCATTTTTGAAAATCATGGTGATGACTGTATCGTTAGTATCCTCCATACATAAAATCAAGCAAAGTGGATCTCTTTGTTGATGAAATACTTTCTAAGGCTAATCGATAAAAACTGAGTGTTGCCATTTCAATCATGAATGTTTGTGAATGTTCATTTCATTTTTGAAACTCATGGTGATGACTGTATCGTTAGTGTCCTCCATACTCCGAAAGGGATAAAGGGAAATGAAACGTGTAAACAAAGAAAAAAACGTTTACATCAAACTCAGTATTTTGGAAATATAGTTTTAAAGTACTACTATTCCAAGCAGTTCACCGATTTTTTTTTTTTACTTAGAAAAGCTTTTGCGAAATCCACCAAAAAGAA
Source organism: Conus betulinus (assembly GCA_016801955.1). Taxonomy (NCBI): domain Eukaryota; kingdom Metazoa; phylum Mollusca; class Gastropoda; order Neogastropoda; family Conidae; genus Conus; species Conus betulinus. The sequence continues at coordinate 13,810 of JADBJO010005918.1, read as the reverse complement.
CTCACGAGGAAGTTGTCATTCATGGTTGAAAGCCACCTATGTATCAGTTTGTTAAGCAGTGTGTGGCACAAATGATTGAATCCAGACTGATTTGGATGGATGAAATCATATTCAATTGCATAGGAAATAAGACGACCATTCATGCACAGTTAGTTCTAACGGCTTAGATGGAAGAAAAAAAAAAAAAAAAAAAAAATAAGGAAGTAGGTCTGTCACTGAGTGGATTAGCAGTGTTTCCTTATGTGTATGTGGTCTGAAAAATTTTCGTTTGTTTTCATGTATTTGGAATACAGTTTTGTGTATAGCCAAAGATTTTTAGTCTAGTAGAAGTTACAACATAAACAACAGGCGCAGACTGTCAGCATCCACGCCATCAGCTGTGCGGGTAGGGGTCTGTGTTCATCGTTGAGTGATGTTTTGATTGATCCCTCTGTATTCAGTGATCCGCCGCCGTGAAAAATGGTGATTCAGTTTACTAGCAGATGTATCATGTGTTAGAGTTCGAAATAGAGCTAATGATGATGTCTCTATTTGTTAATCCATGAATGGCTTACCATACAGATCTATTAAATGTTAGTTGGCAACGCTTAGATCTATGGTGAGTGGGACAATTCCTCACCACGCAAGTTACAGGACTGATTCCCGCTGAAATAATTAGGCCTATTGCCCACACCGTGTACAGGCCTATTACATTACGTTGTTTCAGTTCAGTTCAGTTCAGTTCAGTGGTTTATTTAATGTCTTTTCATCGTCAGATGATATTAGACACTTAAAAAAAAACATCCACACACTCAACTTATCATCCATGCAAGTACTTTCAAGCCCGCATCTGATTTATGCATGTTTACACAAGTGACATACCCTAGATGTACACAAAATTGTTGATCTTTGTAAAAAAAAAAAAAAATTGCAACCTGTGATTGCGAAATAACCATGGCAATTTCAGCAAACACATAAGGACCATACAAGACACTAAAAACGTTGTTTTGCAAAACAGATACTCGTCGGTCAAAAAACAACAATAACAAACAACAACAAGGCACACAAACAAAACCCTCTTATCAGCAGATAGAAGGCTCCTCCCTAAACGTATTAACACCTCATCGAAAACTGTGTTTTAAAAAATCGGTAAAATCAGACCTTTGCAACATCGACAGAGGTATAAGCTTTTTGTACAGGGGAGGGCACAGTGCACCCATGTAGATGTAAAGATCTCAAAATTGGCAAAACGTTTGTGATGAGGCCTTGTGTGGACAGCGACAACACGTGGCGCACATACTGTAGAACGTACAGACCTACACGAGCTTCTG